>ML812467.1:81617-98212 GCA_009831015.1 Picea engelmannii
TTCCAGGACCCTCATTCAAAAGTAAAGTGCTTCAAGCATTCCATGATTCTTCCTTAGCAGGTCATCAAGGGTTCCTTAAAACATATAGACAAATCAGGGAAAGGTTTTATTGGAAGGTCTTGAAGGGAGAGGATATGCGCTATATGAAGGAATGCAACCTTTGTCAACAGAACAAGGATGAGAAACACACATCCTACAGGTATAATACAACGCCTCCCTATTCCTGAGCACAAGTGGGAGAGTGTATCTATGGATTTTATTACAATCTTCCCAAATCTCAAGGGAAGGATTGCATATTTTTGGTGGTTGACAGTTTAACCAAATTTGTGCACTTATTTTCTATATCCATGGACTTCAGCGCATCTTAGGTTGCAGATTTTTTTTTCAGAGAGGTATTTTGGTAACATGGGATACCCAAGAATATAGTGAGTGACTGGGACAACAGGTTCATGAGTATCTTTTGGAAGGAGTTGTTTCATCTAGTAGGCACTACTTTAAATCCTAGCACTAGCTATCATCCAAAAACAAATGGGAAAACTGAGATTGTGAATAAGTGGGTGGAGGGTTATCTCCGCAATTATGTATCGGGGCAGAAAAAATCATGGGTCAGATGGCTTTATTTAGGAGAATATTGCTAGAAGATTACTAATCATATCTTTATTGGCATGTCTCATTTTAAATCTTTATACAATTATGAACCCCTCACCTTCATTGATATTGTATTTGGAGATAATAGATCTCCTATAGATAAGGAATGGATACAAGAGAGCCAAGACATCCTCAAGGAACTCAAATATCATTTGCACAAGGCACAAAATCAACAAAAAATGTATGTTGATAAACATAGGGTGGAGCACACATTTGAGGTAGGAGACTTGGTGTACTTGAGACTACAACCATACAAACAATCATCCCTTAAGAGTAAGGTCATAGAAAAGATAAAACCAAGGTTCTATGGTCCATACAGAGTGCAAAGGAAAGTTGGGTCAGTGGCATATGAGTTAGAAATACCCCAAGGAAGAAAATTCCACAATGTCTTCCATGTATCTTGCTTGAAAAGAGCCTTGGGACAACATGTCATAGCTAATGATGAGCTATCACCTATTTATGAGGAAGGAAAATTGATATTGATACCCGAAGATATTTTGGAAGTAAGGTCGAAACAACTAAGAAATAGGAGCATCAAGGAATACTTGGTTAAATGAAAAAATCTACCTATAGAAGAAGTCTCTTGGGAGAATGAACATGTGATACAATAGGCAGGTTCATGATTGCTTGTGGGAAAGAAATTTCCAGTAGGGTAGACTTTAATGTCCCCCTATCCTTGAAAATAACAAATATGGACTAATTAGTCTAGTCACCCATCTAGACTATCGTCCAATGGGTAAAAGGGGGTTGAGGAAATAAAAGTCACTTAAGGAATTAAAGTGATTTTATTAAAAAGTGAATTTCAAGAAGAACAAAAAAGGTGAAGGTAACTTAAGTGAAAAATCAAATCACATCCTTAGAAAAAGAAAAAATGAAACTCAACTGAGAATTAGATTGGGAGGTATAAAAGAGAGAGGAGGTGCCTCACTCCTCATTCTTTTGTATTTTCTCATTGTGGTCACTTGATCTCTAGAACTTACGTTTTGAGGGTTTTGAGTCAAAAAATCCTAGAGGCCACCAAGGAGGTGAAATATTCCTTTGTTCCTGGTACAAGCTTGGCCAAGGAGGTGCAAGATCTCTTGCTCACCCTTCTATCCATTCATAGGTATTCATCACTTAGGATTTGGAGGATAGGATGAAGATTTGAAGTATTTTCCAACAGTGGGGCACAAATCCAAGGGAATAAGTGTTTGATTTTATCTAAGGAGGCTAGATCACCCTTTCCACCTTTTACAGGGTTCATTGCTATGGTCACAGTGCCCTTTTGCAACCTTTACTTTAGGGTTTCTCTTATTAAATGATTTTTGGTGGCTTGGCCGAATTTTTGAAGGAGGGTGCAACTCTCACTGAGGAGGCTTAGAGATATGGAGGAGGACTCAAGGGTTTTAAAACTAGCTTAMTCCCATCCATATACTTGGCACCTGATCTAAATTTTGACTATATTTTGGAGCTATTTGGATTTTATTGACTAGAGGGCCGAAATATTGAGTTTATCCATCCAGCCAGGTTCGTACCAGTCCCAAATATAKACACACAGAGAGTTACCAACTCAGATCTGAGGGTTCCAGTTGTAAAGGGAAACATATTTATATTGTAATAATCCATATTCAGTCGAGGAAGCTCCAAGAGGCTCTATATATTTCTATTATGTACCAGATCTGCAGATCCATGTATGAAGATCACTTATATTATTAAATAAAGCTCATATCTGAAGATTTCTATCTTTATTTGTATATTTTCTGTAGTATATTTTGTTCCATACTTGTTGTGATGACATCTATGTAATAAAACTCAACAAAACATTTCAACACATCTTTATGTTATAAAAACCTGCAAAACAAAACACCAAATAGCAGACAAAAAACCCTAGTTCCTGGCCAAAATTTCTTGGGAACATTACATGATGCCTACAGACATGGAATTGGTGCAATTTTAATGAAAAAGGGAATACCCCTTGCCTTTGAAACCCACCATATTAAAGAAAAGAACTTACTTAAACCCATTTATGAAAAATAAAAATTGGTCATGTTAGAAATAAAGAGATGTGCTTGTTTTTCCATAGACAATATAGCAATATTGTCACCCAACCATAGGCACAAAGGCCACCCCCGAGCACCTTAACCTTGAAAAATATAATAATTACGGAAGACGACCAATATCCAACCAAGGTAGTGCACCTTTCTCCAAGGCTAGCACACCAAGAAAGAATAACCAAAGACCAAACATAAAGTCCAAACCATAACCAAGAGAAAGTCCATCCAAAAGCCAAAATTCTAGTTACAGCAGCTGCAGTTGCACTCCCTCTCCAAACTTGCACACCACTAGGCTTATGAAATTGTGAGTGAATGAGTTTCAAATGAGCTCTATCACCCTCTATTTATATTTCTCTATCTCACTTGACTGGGACGACTTCTCTTTCTGGAGGGTAATAACTCAATATTAAATATTCTCTTGAGCTGACTTGTCTTCTAGGGTTATTATCCAACATTTTAGGGTTTCACTTGCTTCCCGAAATATTCTAGTCTTGTCAAAGGTTATATGTAGAGGTTAATACCTCTCACAAATACCATAATATCAACACTCCCTCCTATATAGGGAGGTATTAAAGGTAATGGTATTGATCACAAACAAACCATTCAATCGATAGCATCATCATAGCCACACAGGCTATCTTATGATCACGTAGATCAACTCACAAGAAACATCATCACTATCCGTATCATTTGATAGTATCAATTGCATCATCTCTCGAATCCATACTCCATCTGAGTAATCGGGCATGATGTTGAATAAGTCACTCACTCCACAGAGTGATACAAGGACCATTCTTCTAATCCAGACATACGTCCTAGAAGAATGACTATCCCAACAGATGTTGAAAGCTACGCCATGAGCTACAGAGACCATTCCTATAGGAATTCTAGTCGCAGACTGTTTTATAATCGGGTCATATGTACCGTATAGATCCATATCTACCTATATGCATTAGAAAATTCGGTCCTAAACCATTTTCCTAATTGGGCCACAATATGTGCCTTAGGAAAATACCAATCCATGATACATCAACACATTGTCAATCTGGACCATTCTCCACAAAGAGAATGTTTGTCCACCAACAATTCATTATGTCTCGACCATTCTCCATTTGGAGAATGTCTATCCATTAGCATACTAACTATCCATATAGCTGCAAATCAACTCCAACACTAGTGGTAGTCTCCATGGCACTCAGATAGTATCATATTGTTGCTATCATTCCATCCAAAAGAGAACAACTGTGTCTATCCATAGTAGTATACAACTACTATCTAGTGGTACACAACCACTCCTAGCAGCACACTGCTACTAACCAGTGACACATAGTCACTACCAGTGGATCACATCTGACACAGTAGCATAGAACTACTATCCAGAGACATACAATCTCCACAAAAATCATATCATATGATATCAACCTGCATAAAAAATATAATGATACAAATTGAGTCATCTAGGCCATTCTTCCACTCACATCTATGAGATCTGGAAGAGCATCTACCCTCAAAAAGAAAAACATCAACCATGGGCTATCTGGAATATTATTCCCAAGCATAGAAGAATAATTTTCCATGATTTATGAGCCTGGACCATTCACCTAACTGGACCATTCCTCTGGAACTAATCATAGTGCAACCTGGAGAGAATGAGTCTGCCCTAGGGAATGCTTGTCCCTAATTTTTTAACCTGGACCATTTGCTCAACTGGGTCATTCCTATGGCACTAATCATAGTGAAACCTAGAGATAATGAGTTTTCCCTAGGGAATAATAGTCCAAACCATTTCCTATGAAAATGATTGTCCTGAACCAACCTCCAAAACGGACTATTATTCGAAACTTCTCACAATTGTGAACTTTGAAAGAATGACTGCCCAGCGAGGCAAACCATTTTAATCTACCACTACTCAGAGTGACTTCCAAGAAGAATGATTGTCCTAGATCATTCCCCCACACTGGCCACAAGGGGAATCATTGTCTATGGTACATCAACAATCTATTGGACCATTTTCATTACAAAAATGATTGTCCGATCTGGACCATTTTCATTATGAAAATGATTGTCTGATCGGGACCATTTTCCAAACTGGAAAGTGAATGTCCATCATAAATCTCAAACCACTTTCCAGACTAGAAAGAAACTTCCAAACTTGGACCATTTTCTGAATTGGAAAATGACTATCCATAAATAAATAACATATCAATGCTCCCTCCCAACCTGGGAGTAATCACTTCATTTTTCAATAAGGAATTTCTCTCCATGAGCCCTTGTGTTTCCCTTAAGTATGCAAACTTTTCATCTTGGCTAGAGGCTTTACCAAAATATATGTTATATTCTCATTCGTGGAGATATACCGAAGAACAAATTCTCCCCTATGGACTTTATCACGGATAATATAATGCTTTATCTCAATGTTCTTCGACCTATCATGGAACATCGAGTTCTTTGAAAACTTCACATAGGTCTTATCATCACAATATATCACGGTCGAATTCAGCACCTGATCAGACAGTCCATAAATGACCTTACGGAGCCACACTGATTTTGTACAAGCATCACAAGTTTCAATATACTCTGCTTCTTCAGTGTTGAGTGAAATAGACTTAAGTTTCCTGCTAGCCCATGACATCATGGAAAATATCAAACTAAAGAATATCTAAGTAGCACTTCTTATGTCATTTTCACTCCCTACCCAATCTGAATCGATAAATCCATGCAGTTGTATATCATAACTCAAATGTCCAACAAGGAAAATATACGGCTGAGTATTCTCCAAATATATTAATGAGCCAATCAATTATCAATACAGAGACGATTCTACTGGATACGAGTCTCTCAACTTCTTCAGATCTATCATCATGGGAGTTTTCCATGGATTTTCAATCCATCATCCCAGACTTCTGAAGAACCATTTCAATATACTTCCTCTATCATAGGAAGTTTTCACCACATTTTTGTTGTACATGAGAGTCTATGCACCAAGTTTGCTTGAATTCATACAAGGTCTTCTTCCATATGCATACAATGGTCTCTTTCTGGTATACCTCAACCTTGAGGTTTCTCTACATACGCTTCTTCTTTAATTACTCTGTTGAGAAGAACAATATTTACATTCATCTAATGTAAACTCCAACCCATGGATACTGCAGGAGATATAATGGCTCATGTAGAGGTATGTCTGGTTACTAGAACAATTTATCATCATATTCTTCTCCCTCCTTCTGGGATAACCCTCTAGCCCCGAGTCTTTCCTTGTATCTATCAATGCCCAAGTATTTTTCACAATTTCTCACATACATTTTTCTTCATCACAACTTCCTTCCATTCCTTCTACTTGACTGCTTCTTATTGGATTCAAACTGGTTCAATTGGTTGTTCTGAATTTTTGTTTCTTTATTGGAATATTCATGTTCTTCCTCATGTTTTTATTCAATGTTGGAGTCCATGAAATCTTCTATAGATTACATGTCCTTATTTCCTGAAGGTCTAACACACCCGACCCCTAAGTACCATTTTTAGGGATGGGGCATCAAAATTTTTCTTTCCTTAATAGTCTCAAATCCTCTTTCTGGGGTCTCCATCCTCTTCTAATCAACCATATCTTTCTAAAGACTACTACCAATCCCAAATCCGAGATCTGGATTACTAGTTATGACCTCCTAAAGCTCTTAAGGAGTTATCAGTCAAGGGTCACGTGGCACCCATGTAGGTTCATCTCATTTATACCATCCCAAGTTCCCAGAAGTCCCACAGATTCCCCAACATTCCTACATCCATGGTGGAAGTCCATCCACCTTCAAATCCAACAGAGGAACTAAATCCTCATTTAACACGTAAGATTAAGGGGAATTTGGAGTTCGAAACTAAACACCCTTTTTTCTTTCTACATGCATATCCTCTAGAGTCCCCAAATCCTGAACTCCCGAAGGATCCTGAAATCTTGCCACATGGATCTAGCCTTCGGTACTTTTGGCTTATCTATGACACTGCACCCCAAACCTCTAGAGTTACAAAGTCCCAGACTCCCAAAGGGTCCACCCTTGCGCATGGTGGTGTATTAAACACAAAGGCAAGGACATGTGGGTCCTGAGTACTCCACCCGCCAATAGGCCAAGAGAATATTTGCTAGGGTGGGTGACACGTGGAAACAAAGAGATGACATGTGGCCCCTTTAGTGGGTGACACATGTCATGTTCAGATGGTCACATGGGGTCTACAAAAAGTACAAATCAAGGTGACATGTGGCACGTCAAATAGGGTCCATGTCACCTTGGGTGACGTCAGTGTGCCACATCACTCCAAACTGATAGCCTTCCAACGCCCTTAGATCTCACGGTCGAGATGCATCCACGTAGATCCATTGATCTACAGATTTCGTTACTTCGTAACTTCATTGTTCATGGGATCCACCATGTAACTTCTCCTTTGCTCTTAGAGTGGTCAACGTTGGGCTAACAACGGTATAGATCTAACGATCAGGAACGAACCTACAGTTTCCTCAGATCTACGTCTCTTGTCACTTCGCGAGTTCAACATTTAGAGGTTTTTCTCACTTACCACGTCCTTTCTCCTGGAGTGGTCAATGTTAGAATGACCACAACGTGGATCCAATGGCTAGGAAGTATCCAAAAGCGTCCCTAGATCTACATTTCGCATTAATTTATAGCTTCGACATTCATGGGTTTTGGCGTTATGACCACTTTGTTCTCCTGAAGTGGGACTTCGCCGAAGTGTTGTACGCGAGTGCCTCCACTGGTTGATCAGACGATTAATAGAGGTTCTCAATGGACTCTCCAGATCCACAGATCACATTAATTCACAACTTTGGCATTCAGGAGATTTGGTGTCATGACATCATTTTTCTCCCGAAGTGGTCAATGCTGGACTGACTGCGACATAGATCGAACAGTCAGGGAAGGTCCCAAGAACCCTCAGATCTACGGCTCGCATGCCTTAGAGACTGGTAAGTGGATTAGGATTTAATAGTGGGGCGGGTCCAACCTCCATGGTTAGAGAAACCTCTAGATGTCGGTCAACCTCATGGGTAACCTAACAACAAGTTCTCTTCAACCGGTTTGAATGTGGTAAAGCCATATCTGTTAGAATATGAAAGATGTGTGATCATTTTACCATTGAAAATACCCTTTTCACCCAACCATAGGCCGAAGCCACCCTTCGAGCACCTTAACCTTGACAAAGAATCACTCCGGAAGCAAACCCTAGGCTAGATAGACAAACAAAGGGTAGTGCACCTTTACCCAAGGATAGCACATCACAAAGAGATGATCAGATAGTCCAAACCCTAGCTAAGAGATAGTCCAAGTGTAACTGCTAGCTACAACAGCTGTAATGACAACTTTCCTCCAAAACTGCGCAAAAATTGGGCAACTATAGTGCGCACAAGACTGGGAACTACAATTCTGAGACTGCCTGCCATAATGAGAACTAGCTTCCTGTATTTATACTAATTTTGGCTAACTGCCAGGGCCGACTTCTCATTCTAGGTATCTTTCTGTTCAATATATAATATTATTTCTGGCCGACTTCTTCTCTTGGAGGCTAATAACCTAATATAAATTATCTTCTTGAGTCGACAAGTCTTCTAGGGTTATGATCCAACTCATTAGGGTTTCTTCTTGCTTCCTGGAGTATTCTATCCTTGTCAGGTTTACACGTGGATGTAAATACCTCCCGCAACTACCATAATATCAACACTCCCTCCTAGCTAGGGAGGTATTACAGGTAATTGTCTTTGAGCACAAAACATACCATTCACCCGGTAGCATCAACATAGTTATATAGACTAGATCATGAGCACCGTCATCATCATCAGTTGCATCATATCTGGAAACCATACTCTATCTGAGTAACCAGACATGATGCTCACTCCACAGAGTGATACAAGAGCCATTATTCTAATCTAGAAGAGTAAATGTTCTGAACCATTTTCTATCTAGAAAATATATGTTCATCATTCATCTGGCTGATAATTATTTTCAATAAACTGCTTGATAGTATTCAAGGCAATCAAAACAAAATAGAACACAATTGTGTCTATCCATAGTAGTACATAACTACAATCCAATGGTACACTACCACACCGAGTAGCAAACAAGTACTTGATCAATAACATATAGTCACGAACAGTGGAATACATCCACCACAGTAGTATACATCTACTGTCATACAATCTTCATCACGATCATCTGATATCAACTTGCATAGAAACAATGCTATGATATAAAATGAATCATCTGGGCCAATATTTCACTCACGTATGTGAGATATGAAAGAATATCTAACCTCGGAGTAGAACAATGATCTGGACTATTCTTCTCAAGCAAGGAAGAATAATTGTCCTGTCTTCTAAACCTGGACCATTCCCCACCTTGGGAGATTCTTCCTACACTAATCAAAGTGCACCCTGGAGAGAATGTATAAACCCTAAGGAATTCCTATCCCTGATTGCTGAGCCTGGACCATTCCCCACCCTGGGCCATTCCTCCTACACTGATCAAAGTGCACCATGGAGAGAATGTATAAACCCTAAGGAATGAATGTCCGGACCAGTTCCTCTGTTAACCACAAGAGGAAAATATTGTCCAGTATCAACCTCCAAAACAGACCATTCCTCATGTTAACCACAATGAGAAATCACTATCCGGCGAGGCGAGCTAGTCTTCTTGAGTAACCCTCAAGAAGAGAGACTGCCCTAGACCACTCCCCATGTTAACCACAATGGGAATTCATTGTCTATGATACATCAACAATTTGGACCATTTCCCATGTTAACCACAATGGGAAATTGATGCCCGTCAAAAATCTCAATCCACTTTCTGAATAGGAAATAATTTGTCCAAGATGGACTATTTTTCAATCTTGAAAATGAATGTCCTCAATACTATTTTTAGTGCTCCCTCCCCTTCCTTTTTCAATAAGGAAGTCGTCTCCATGAACTCCATCTTGAGTACACAAACTCTTTCATCTTGGATAGAAGCTTTACCAAAATGTCTGCTTATCTGCTCATATGTGGAGATATGTATTGGAGAACCACTTTCTCCTTTTTGGACTTCATCACGGTTAATGTAATGCTTGATTTTAAATGCACTTTAGTATGGAACACTGATTTTCTGTGAAGGCTTTATGTAGCTCTGAACAATCCATATGGAACTTCTTCTATCATCATGAGATCTGATCTACTGAGTAATCATCTTGATGTTATAGGAAATATTCACCATGCTTCTGCTGTGCACCAAAGGTTCTCCACCAAGTTATCTTCTTCTATCTGCATACAAGGGTCTCTTTCTAGTATGCCTCAAAGTCTTGAGATTTCTCTTCATACGCTCTTTATTCAATTTCTATGGAGAACATTCTTTGCATTCATCTGATGTAGAACTCCAACTCATGGATGTTGCGGATGATATAATGACTCATGTAGAGATACGTCTGGTGTACTGGAACAAATAATCATCATAGTCTTCTCTCTCCATCTGGGAGAACCTCTAGTTCTATATCTCGCAATGCTTTCATTCATAAGTCTTTCATACACGGTTCTTCATCACGACTTTCAGTTCCTCTGCTTGATTTCTTTTATTGAGTTCATATCAGGATGGTAATCTTGTGATTCTTGATACAATGACTGGTTGTTATGGCTTCTCTTTCTTTCTTGGAATCTTAATGTGTTTCTTTAGTTCTCGTCTCCATGGATTTTCTTATAAATTCCATGCCCTAAAGATTCCATCATAGGATCACGGATGTGGATGGACAACCAGGGATACTTTAAGGCTTCTCTTTGAAGAATATGTATTGTCTTTCATGGTTGCTATCATGGATATATACTTCATCATCTTCAATGGATCAAAGGATTAGCTCCCTCCTAATCCTTGGTTCATGTATGAGTGCATATAATCGGCTCCCTCCATCTAACAGAGTCCACGCTTCCATCTGTATCCTTATTGTCTTCTGCAATATATAATTGGGTCTCTTGTCTAACAGAGTCCACGCTTCCATCTTGTTGTCTTCTACAAAATGTTATAAGTCTTTCTTTGACTTATTTCTTCTGAGTCTCTTCATGATTCATTCGGCGTATTTCATCCTTTCATGTGTGTTATCTAATGATATCAATCCTTATCTTGTTGTTCTTCCATAGGTATAATTCTTCTTGGAACACATTATCTTCCAAGAGATAGATATACAACATATGTACAGAGATGATGCAAAGGAGATATGTACAAGAAATAAGTAGAGTTTTGTTACCTTTAGAAGAAGAAGTCTCTTGAGTCTTCCATCCTGCTTAGTCTTCTTTGTAGTTTCCTTTCCTTCAAAAATTGATGCTTCATGTTTCTTCTTCCTTTTCTTTAGCTCGAGACAATGATTCTTGTAGTGGCCATACTTTCGATAGTTGAAGCATTGTACTTTTGAAATGTCTTTCTCTTGATTTGGCTTCTTCCTTGAACCAAACTTCCTTTTGTTCCTAAAGTTCTTGAATCTTGCTGTGAAGGGTTGATCATTTTACTTCTTTTGGGGTTTCTCTTTTGCACTGATCCTTGATTCTTCTTGAGAAACAAGTCCAAAGTTCTTCAAATGTCGGATACTCCTTCCTTGTGTTCATGCTTGCGGCAAATGCATCCCACGTCTTTGGAAGACCATTGAGTACTATGTTTACAAATTCCTTCTCTGAGATGATATCTTCAATAGCTTGTAGTTGATCTCTTAACTGAGAGATTCTCACAAAATATGATGTTATGCTATCATCATCATTCATCTTCATGTCATGAAGCTCATTCTTCAGACTCATTACTTGTCCAATGATTTTTACTGAGAAGAGGTTTGTTAGGGAATCATACATCTTCTTTGATGAGTCAAGATGGGAGATGTAGGATATCAAGTGGTATTTGATAGAATACACTATGATACTCATAGCATTGATGTCACTATCTTTGAACTTCTCCATAACAACAACGTTTTGCAGTTCCTTCTCTTTCCCTTCTTCAAACTCTGGTTTCACGATCTTTCCTTTCACGATATCCAACACTTTATTCTTGGCAATGATGAGATCAATTCTTGTCTTCCATGCACTAAAGTTATAAGCTCCATATAACTTGTTCTCTGACTTCATAGAGTAAGTCATGGCTGCTTTGACTTGGTCAAACCCTAGATTTGACCACAAACTCAAACTCACGTCTTGGCTTTCTGAGAGTACCAGAAGATGCGCTAGGCTATGGCACACTGATCTATCCGGAGATTAGGTCAATCCCTTCACTTAAGGTGCCTCAACAAGAGGATTAGGGTTTCTACAAATTCTCCTGCTAGTAACCCTAGCGACAGTTTCTTGGAAGATGCTTCTGCTAGTAACCCTAGCGGCAGTTCCTTAGCGAGCTCAATATCCTAGCGGCTATGTTTCCTTCCAGTGTTTAGACCGAAAGGTGTTGGCCCATAACCTGTTAGAATATGAAATATGTGCTCTCATTTTACCATTGACAATACCCTTGTCACCCAACCATAGGCCGAAGCCACCCTCCAAGCACCTTAACCTTGATAGAGAATCACTTCGGAAGAAAACCCTAGGCTAGATAGCCAAACAAAGGGTAGTGCACCTTTCCCCAAGGATAGCGCATCACAAAGAGCTGATCAGATAGTCCAAACCCTAGCCAAGAGATAGTCCAAGCATAACTGCTAGCTACAACAACTGCAATGACAAATCTCCTCCAAAACTGCGTAGAAACTTGGCAACTGCAGTGCGCACAAGACTGGGCACTGCAATTCTGAGACTGCCTGCCAGAATGAGAACTGGCCTCCTATATTTATACTAATTCTGGCTAACTCCCAGGGCTGACTTCTCATTCTAGGTATCTGTCTGTTCAGTATATAATATTATTTCTGGCCAACTTCTTCTCTTGGAGGCTAATAACCTAATATAAATTATCTTCTTGAGCCGACAAGTCTTCTAGGGTTATTAGCCAACTCATTATGGTTTCTTCTTGCTTCCCGGAGTATTCTATCCTTGTCAGGTTTACACGTGGAGGTAAATACCTCCCACAACTACCATAATATCAACAATATCACCCCAGAGCTCCAAACTCTCGGAGTTTCCAAGCCAGAAAATCTTATCTCTTTTCGGGGCTAGTGCAGGGTTCCCAGACTTTGGGCATATGAAATCTTGGACAAGACTCGAGGCTACATGCTCAAGACTTAGCCGTGATTTGGTTAGAACCATGGAAATAAGTCATCGACCACACATGTGAAGGGTTTGAAGGAGGCGCCCTCCTTCCACAGAGTTCGAACTTAATGACCTACGAAGGGAATTAAGAGGTCAATATGAACAAGGTGTTCCATTGAAGTCTTTCTAGACTCCTATATTACAAAATCATCCCTTGGGAATATTTCCCTAAGGGTTTCTCAACAAATACATAAATCATAGATTGTTCTTAAATTATTTTAAAGATCCATGTCCAATAGTTATCCTGCTACTAAGCATAGGTAAATAGGAACCATGTAAATATAGAAGCTTACAGAAGAAAAACAAGCATTTCTAATGATTTATCAAACACTGTAAAATTTGACAATAAACACAAGCATTCAACCATCACTTCCATTCTAGTACACAGAGTATGAAAATACTTATCAGAAACCAGAATCGTGCAAGGACTGTTGAAAGGGGTCCATGTTTCCACCCAACCGTAGGCACAACCACTCCTGAATGGATTTTCCATTGGACACCCCCTATCTAGACCATGATTCTCTGTGAGAGAATATTTCTTCTTGCTTAGCGACAATCAAGGATGGAGGTTACTCTCCTCCTCCCACAGGAACTTAGCAAACGATTTTCTTTGTACCAAGAAAGGGGGCTTGCAACGAGTACTTCCATAGTCACTCATCTTCTCTGCAGCCTCGTTTATCATCTTGGACTGAAAACGTTGCCAGCAGCTTCTTGCATCCATAATGAATTTTTTTCTAAGTTCTCCCTCAAACTCTCAAGTTTCACACACTCTCCTCTTCCCACGAACCCCTTCCTTTCTTACCTTTCTCAGCAAGATTACGTGGATCTGAATCCCCAATGTCTGAAATCCTTGCCGATGGGTACTCTGCCCATCTCCTCATTAACTCTTGAGGAGGTCTTTCCAACTACCATCCTGATTGGTAATTCATTTATGGGTCTGACGATTGTTCTAGGTCTGAGAAACTAAATCCAGTAAAGTATTGGTTTGGTGGGGGTCATCTCAACCATTTCTAGTTCCCCTCACCATCTCTCTCACAACATCATGATCCATCTTGGAAAACCCCCTTTTCAGCAGTTATGCAACACTATCCCTTTTTTATTAATAACATAAATACATACATTTCCTTTTATAAAAAAAGTTTCATCAAATACAACATTCACACATAATCAACATGCCACAGTATTTTGGCAAGTTATAGTAATATTTACAAGTTGGGGGAAACAGGGGTATTAGAACTCCCTCCCCATTAAAATAACATCATCCTTGATTTTCTACCTACCAATGAGCTATGTATGTACAGAAGAAAACAAAAATGGGTATGCATGTTCCATGGCATCTTCCATTTCCCATGTAGCTTCATTTGGACCAAAGTGTTTCCACTGCAACTTGACCTATGCAATGGTTTTTTTCATGAGTGGGATTTCCTTCCTGTCTATTATGCATTGTGTTTATGGCAGGAATTCTCCCTTTGGTTCCACCCGAATCACAAACCAATCAATTGTATGATTAGAATCATGTACATATTTCTTTAGTAATGAAACATGGAAAACATGATGTGCCTTCACTATGGGAGGAAGTGCTAGTCTATATGCTATAGGTACCACTCTATCAAAAATTTCAAAGGGTCCACAATATCAAGGTGCCAACTTGTCACAGGCTCCCATTCTCAAGGAGCTTGCCCTAGGTCTAACTTGGAGATACACATGATCCCCTGCTTTGAACTCTCTAGGAGTCCTTTTTCTGTCTGCATAGTTTTTTTGTCTATCCTGAGCTATTTTCATATTTCATTTTATTTGAACTACTTGTTGCTCCATTTCTTTTAGCATATCTGGCCCGATTGTAATTATGTCTACTAGGTTATCCCAGTTGATTGGAATCTTGCATTTTCTACCATAGAGGGACTAGAAAGGGCTCATCTTCGATGACTCATGATAGCCATTGTTGTAGGAAAATTATACCAGTGGTAGGTAGTCTTCCCACTTCCTGGGTTGATGCATCACATGCATCCTTAGCATGTACTCTAGCACGTGTTTTAACCTCTCTATCTGTCCATTGGTTTGAGGGTGATAGGCTATACTAAATAGCAGTTTAGTTTCAAAACCAACAAATAGAGATTTCCAAAATTTTGAAGTAAATTTTGTATCTCTGTCGGATATGAATTCCTTAGGCATGTGATGTAGTATAAATATTTCTTTCATCAAAATACTAGCAATATCTATTTCCTTTCAAGTTTACTTGATGGGAATGAAGTGAGCAACCTTGCTGAGTTTGTCCACAACTACCATGATGTTGTCATTTTGTTTGGTTGATCTTGGTAACCCTATGATGAAATCCATGGAGATGGTTTCCCATTTCCATTATGGGATTGGCAGAGGCTGCAACAACCCTGCTAGATGTCGGTGCTATGCCTTAACCTACTGACATTATAGACACTTGGCTAAGTAATCAACTATGTCTTTTTTCATTTCGGTCCAATAAAATAGTTTCCTGGTGGCTGTGATCATCTTCTGGTAACCAGGATGACCAATATATGGTATTTTTTGTAGTTCATCCATTATTAACCTCTTCAAGTCATCACAATTTGGAATATACAACCTACCTTTGTAAGTTAGCAAGCCATAATTCATAAATTGATAACCCTCATACTTCAACCATGTGGGATCTTGCTCTAAGTATGATTTCACAGCCTTGAAAAATGCATATGTTTCTTGTGCAGTTTTGACTTTCTCCTTGATGTCCGCTTCACAGGTGCTTACTGTTAGGCGAAAATATTTTTGTTTAATTTCGTTGTAGTATTTTCCCAACTATTTAATTTGTCAATCTGAGGTTCGTAGGCTTACGAAGCACACACACTATATATGCAGGACTGAAGTGGAAGTAATATAATCTAAATTGTTGAAATGAAATTAATCTAGGAAAGCATCGAAAGACTAACTAGGAAAGCAGGAAATTGCATAAGGGAAAAAAATACAACATGTGAAGAGTTGAACGATAAATGACATATGTGAGCTCACACAATATATCAATCTCAAATTATATTACAAGAGTCAAATGACAAAGCATGAAAGAATAACAATGGAAGAATCAAAGCTAAGAATCAAAGCGAAGAATCCCCTTCTCCTAATTACAAGGCTAAATTATGAATTACATTCCTCTAACTATGAATAACATGATGTCTCACTCCCCCTTCATGAAGAGAGAGCACTCTCTTATATACATGAAAGTATTGAAGAATGTCATAATTATAGATCCACTATTCTCTCAACTTATTCCTTCAAATCCTCCACTCATATCTTGGATAAGATATCCTATCAAAATCTCCATGATGTTCTCCTTTGATTATGCTTGAATGATTGTCCCAAATATTCTTCAAATCTTCAAAGCTTGAAGATGAAATTCGAATTTGAGGCTAGGTGGTAATATTTGACTTTGTTGAAATCTTCACATATCCCTGCACACATCATCAAACTCATCCAACCTTGATATATAATGAAAAAATGTTATTTTTCTAATATTTAATCATAAATTCACTTATAATACTGAAATGAATATAATGGAAAATAATAAGGAGAAACCCAAGTATATTTATGAAAATGGTATGATGGAAGGTTAATGGGACGATGAAATGTAAGTAATAATGAAGAGAAAGGTGGATAAAAATAGGACATTTATGAGGCCCAACATACCCCCC
>ML812467.1:112336-139339 GCA_009831015.1 Picea engelmannii
AAGATGATTCAAAATGAAAATGTCTCCTTGGTATATATAGGAGACTAGGATGTATAATTACAACTAATGGCCTAAAGCCAACATAAATAAAATAACATTACTAATGTAATATACCCCAATTAAGGGGTAATGAGCCAATGTTAGGGCTTAACAATATTCCTGTATTTGAAGGACATATAGATGCAAAAGCCCTAGAAAAATGGTTAACTCTGCTAGAAGGTTATTTCTCTGTTCACAATTTTTTCGACAAAGAAAAGATCACTTTCACACTCCTTAAATCTCTCCCTCATGTCAAACATTGGTGGGAAACTTACTGGGAGAAAAGTTCCACAGAGGAGTCTGGAATATATTGGGCCGATCCCACTTGGGATTTTTTGTGAATGCGGTAAAGGAACAATATTACCTTGTTGGCAACTATGAGGACCAGTACACGAGATGGACCACACTACGGTAAGAGAGGGGCCAAGCATTTCCAGAGTTCACCAATACCTTCCATACCTTGCGCACCAAGTTGGGTATCAAAGACTCTGAGCGACATTTGGTTCTAAAATACCGTGGGGCTCAACATAGACACATCCAAACTAAAATGGATTTTTTGGACATCTCATCACTAGGTCCTGCTTATCGATATGTTGTTAAAATCGAGCAGAAATTTAAGCACCAGAACAAATGAGAGTTCAGTTCTGAAAATCACCAACAACTAAAGTATGACAAAGACATCCCTAAAAAACAGTCACTCAAAAACCAGTCCAAGAAACATGAAAAGAAGGATCATGGGAAGAAAAAGAAGGACACCAGAAAATGGTGCGATTCCCACAAAAGCCCCTGGCACAACACCGATGACTGTCGCTCAAAACAGTCATTGGTGGTCGATATCAAAGATAAGGAGATGAACCTTGATTTAGAATCTGAATTTGAAAATACTGGTAAAGGACAAATCATTGACGTAGACCCCATTACTATTTTCGCGACTGCAACAATTCAACCAAAAGAACCAATAGATCCTGAAGAGGGGGAGCGCCTTTTTCATTCACAGATGTGGGTGAAGGGGACCCCACTTCATTTGATTGTTTATAGTGGAAGCCAGAAGAAACTCATCTTAGCAGAGGTCGTCAAACAGTTGGGATTGTCGACAACACCACACCTGCAACCATACAACATTGGGTGGTTTCTCCAAGGATGAGATCTCTATGTCATCCAACAATGTCGATTGTCATACAGAATCCAACCCTTCAAGGATGAGGTATTATGTGATGTTTCCCCACTGGATGTCTATGATGTTCTCTTGGGCCAACCATATATGTGGAAGTGCCATGTTGTTTATGAGTCTCGACCCCACAATGTCATTATTTCTCTGGAGGGTCATATCTACAAAATACCAGAGGTAGTTATGACTACTATTCCACCTAAAACGCGTCGCAAGGTAGTATCTCATACTGCAAAATTCATCTTCTTCACAATCTTTTCAAAAGGGGAACAAAAGAACACTACAACCACTACAGCTTCGCCCCAAGCACCTTCTATCCAACAGAAGCAGGTCAACAAGGTTGCAACAAAGTGAAAAGAGTCCTTATGCACACCGTTCTCTCATGTAGCCCAACTTGTTGAACATCCTCAGCCTCAACAAGTTTGCGACAGAATTCCACAAACTGAGCAGCGCGACGTCTCCAACAAGGAAAGCAACTCACCAAGATGCAGATTCAGTAAACGCTTTTCCCTCTCCCCCGGGAACTCAATGCAATGGAGACCATTTCTTCCTAAGGAGGGAGGATTTATCCAGGTAGATATTGGTGGCCACCCACCTTTTTTGACTGGCTCAAAACATTTTTCTGGCAAATTTGGCAATTTACTATTTTTAGCAATTTTTAACTTCCGGGGCCATTTTGAGGGTCCAAATGAAGGTTTTTTGAGATCGATTTTCTCAATGATATATGATGGAATGATTGAACCCCCAAAATTAATCTCCTTGACTATACCTTTCCAACGAGCTATCATACGCCTAAAATGGATATCATATGAAAAAGTTACGGCCCCGGGAAGTTATTGTACTAACTTACCCAAACGGGGCCCACATGACTTTTGGCGCTTCATCTCCTAGGGTTATTTTTTTGGATGTTTAGGGTTTTTGGCATTCCTGTTTATTGTAAAAAGTCCTTCAGAGCCTCATTGTAATCATATTCTTGCAAATGTGAGTATCCGTCACATCTCTTCTCAGAGATAAGCTGCCACCATTCTAGCAAGTCTTTCACTCTGTATTTTTACAGTCTTTGTACATTTCTTTCATTAATAGAAATTGTGTATTACTGTATATCTGTGTTTATGGTTTCATATTTGATACATTTTTATTATATTATTGAATATATGCGATATCTCTGTGCATTTCTTTATTATATCTCCGATCTCATTTTGTGCCGAAAATAATCCGGACCATTATGTCTTATTCTTGAATTGCTCATAGAAATACCTTGCCTTCTGGATAGTGTCTTCTAAAGTATTTGGCTCATCAAACTCAATTTTGTCCCAGAAGGACTAAGGTAATCCACTAATAAATCATTGCATCTTTACTTTTTCATCCTTTCTGTAGGGCACATACCTTATCAGCTCAATAAATTTGTTGATATATTCATCTATTGTGAGTTGTCCTAACTTGAGTTCATAGAAATCCTTGGTATTTCCATCAAATTATTTATCCAACAAATACTTATTCTTGAAGTATTTCTCAAATTGTTTCCATGACAAGTCCTTCTCATGGATTCCTTTCACATTCCTAAGGTCCTCCCACCAAATGGAGGCCTTTCCAATCAGGTTGAAAATGGCTATTTGAGCCTTTAAGTTTTTAGAGTAGTCATGGACTCTGAAGTACTTTTTCAATCCAAACAACCAAACTTATGCTTCTTCCCTCTTCTTAATATCTCCATCAAAAGTGGGTGGTTTGGCTTTCTTAAACTCTTCAGGGTCATGGCTCTTGGAATGTTTCTTCTTCTTCCTTCTCCCCTAGGAGTGTGACCTAGTTTTGCTACTAGAAGATTCCTTGGAGTTGTCAGTTTCCTCACCAAAGGATTCTTCCAATGAGTGTCTCTTGGCTCCATGTTGGGCCTTCTTTGAGGTTCTCCTCCTTGTGTGGCCACTTTCAGGACCATGCTTTCGTATCTCAGGTGGAATTTGAGTTTTCTTAGTATGTTGTATGTCCACATGACTGGTTTTTGGTCCATGTTGCAACTTCCTTTGTATATATTATAAGCTTTGCAGTAAAAATGCGTTAATTTCAGTTTTTTTTTCTTTCTCTTTTATCATCCTTTCATTGTCAGCCTTACAACTCTGTAATTCTTCCATGAGGCTTCTTACGGTTTCAACCAAATCTGGAGGGGTTTCCACCGCCCTCCTCTCATAAGATTCTTCCTCTCTATTGTGGGAGGTTTCCCCCAATTCATGGCGTGTCACCATCCTTTATGTTGTATTTTTCCTACTGTCCACTTACCACTTGACTGTTGATAAAAAAAAATTGTTAGATAATGATCTACTAGTTTATGAACAACACACATTTCAAATTTTTCAAAACATATACAACAACATAAAGTTTCACTCCTCTTCTTCAATATAGGTTTAAATAAGCCTCTTAAGAATGGGGTAAGATAGGGTGTTACCCTTAAAGGTTCTCTAATAAAATTTTTATGTGATTCATTCATGAGCCCAAGCAGGTCAAGTGTTGTTGTCCGCTCTGATACCAATTTGTAACATACTCGACCCCTAAGTACCCTTTTTAGGTATGGGGCATCAAAATTTTGATTTCCTTAATAGTCTAGAATCCTCTTTCTGGGGTCTCAATCCTCTTCTACTCAACTATAGCTTTCTAATGACTGCTACCAGGCTCAAATCCTAGCTCTAGATTGCAATTTATGACCTTCCAAATCTCTTTGGGCGTTATAAGTCAAGGGCCACATGGCACCCAAATAGGTCAATCTCATTTATACCATCCCAAGCTCAACGAATTTTCGAAGATTCCCCAACATTTTTACATCCATGGTGGAATTCCATCCATCGTCGAATCCAACGACAGAACTCGATCCTCATTTAACACGTAAGCTTAATGGGAATTCGGCGTTCGACGTTGAACACCCTTTTTTCTTTCTACGCACATATCCTCTGGAGTCCCAAAATCCTAAACTCTCGAAGTATCCCTAAATCTCGCTACGTGGCTCCAACCTTCGGAACCTTAATCTTATCTACGATACAACACCCCAAAACTCTGGAGTTTTGAAGTCCCAGACTCCCGAAGGGTCCACCTTTGCACATGGTGGAATATTAAATGTATAGGCAAGGACATGAGGGTCTCAAGTACTCCACCCACCAATAGCCCAAGCGAACACTTTCCAGGGGGGTGACATACGGAAAGGGAGAGATGACATGTGGCCCCTTCAGTGGGTGAAACATGTCACGTTCATATGGGAACAAAGGGTCTACAAAAATTATGAATCAAGGTGACATGTGGCATGTCAAATGGGGTCCATGTCACCCTAGGTGATGTAAGCGTGCCATGTCACTCCATACTCATAGCCTTCCAATGCCCTTAGATCTCATGGTCGAGATGTGTCCATGTAGATCCATTGGTCTATGGCCTTCGTTACTTCGTAACTTCGACATTTCTGGATCCACCGTGTAACTTCCCCTTTTCTCCCAGAGTGGTCATCATCGGGATGACCACGATCTAGATCTAATGGTCAGGAATGGACCCACAGTCTCCTCGTATCTATGTCTCTTGTCACTTCGCGAGCTCGACGTTCAGAGGTTATGCTCGCTTACCACCCCCTTTGTCCTGGAGTGGTCAATGTTGGATTGACTGCAATGTGGATCCAACGTCTAGGAAGGATCCCAAGGCTTACCTAGATCTATGGTTCACCTTAATTCGTAGCTCTGACATTCATGGGTTTTGGAATTATGAGTACTTTGTTCTCCCGAAGTGGGACTTTGCTGAAGTGTTGTACATGAATCCCTCCACTTTTTGATAGGATGGTTAAGAGAGGTTCTCAACGGACTCTCCAGATCCATGGCTCACATTAATTCGCAACTTTGACATTCAGTAGATTTGGTGTCATGACATCGTTGTTCTCCCAAAGTGGTCAACACTGGACTAACTGCGGCGTATATCCAATGATTAGGGAAGGTCCCAAGAACCCTCGGATCTACACCTCACATGAATTCAGGACCGGTAAGTGGATCAGGCTTTAAAAGTGTGACGAGTCCATCTGCCACGATTAGGGAAACCACTAGATGTCAGTCAACCTCATGTGTAACCGTAACAAGTTTCCTTCAACCAGTTTGAAAGTGGTAAGGCCATATCACCCCAAAGCTCCAAACTCCTGGATTTCCAAAGCCAAAAAAGATTAGCTCCTTTTGGGCCTAGCATAGGGTTCCCAGACCTTGGGCATATGAAATCTTGGACAAGCCTCGAGGCTACACACTAAATACTTAGCCGTGATTTGGTTAGAACCATGGACATAAGCCCTCAACCACAYAGGTTAAGGGTTTCAAGGAGGCTCCCTCCTTCCACAGAGTTCAAACTTAGTGACCTRTGAAGGGTGAATTAAGAGGTCGATATGACTAAGGTGTTCCAGTGAAGTCTTCCTAGACTCCTATATTACAAAATCATTCCTTGGGAAGATTTCCCTAAGGGTTTCTCAACAAATATAGAAATTGCATATTGTTCTTAAATTCTTTTAAAGATCCATGTCCAATAGTTCTCCTGCTCCTAAGCAGAGGTAAACAAGAACAATGTAAATACATAAGTTTACAGAAGAACAATAAGTATTTCTAATGATTTATCAAACACTGTAAAATTTGACCATAAACATAGGCATTCAACCATCACTTCCATTCCAGTACACAGAGTATGAAATTACTTATCAAAAACCAGAACTGTGCAACGACTGTTGAAATGGGTGCTTGTTTCCACCCAACTGTGGGGACAACCAATCCTGAACGGATTTACCATTTTCCACCCCCTAGCTAGGCCATGATGCTTTGAGAGAGACTATTTMTTCTTCCTCARCAACAGTCGGGGATGGAGGTTACTCTCCTCCTCCCACAATAAATTAGCAAACRATTTTCTTTGTACCAAGCAAGGGGGCCTACAACRATTATTTCCATAGTCACTCRTCTTCTCTGCATCCCCATTTATCATCTTGGACTAAAAACCCTGCTAGTATCTTCTTGCATCCATAATGAATTTTTTTCTCAGTTCTCCCTCGAACTCTCGAGCTGCACATGCTCTCCTCTTCCTTACCCCTCTGCCTCTGCCCACGAACCCCTTCCTTTCTTTCCTTCCTCAACAAGATTGTGTGGGTTCAAATCCCCAACTCATGTTCAAGTCTGAAAGCCTTACCAATGGGTACTCTGCCCATCTCCACATTAAATATTGAGGAGTTCTTTCCAACTACCAGCATGAATGGTAATTCATTTATGGGTCAGAGGATTGTTTTGGGTTTGAGAAATTAAATCCAGTAAAGTACTAGTTTGGTGGGGGTCATTTCAACCATTTCTGGTTCCCCTCACCATCTCTCTCATAGCGTCATGATCTATCTTGGCAAACCCCTTTCAGTGGTTATCCAACACTATCCATTTTTTATTAATAACAGAAATACATGCATTTCCTTTTATAACAAAAGGTTCCTCAAATCCAACATTCACACATAATCAATATGCCACAGTATTTTGGAAATTTATAGTTATATTTACAAGCTGGGGGAAACATGGGTATTACAGAAGGCTCCAACCTTCCATCATAGGAACATAAATTTAGATGGATAACCAAGGATATTCAAGGCTTCTTTTCGAAGAAGACTTCTTCTAGAGTCAATCTGAGAATGTGTTGCTTATCATGGATGTTAATTTTAATGGGGAACAAGGGAAGATACTTTATAATCTTCATGGATTCTTCAATGGATCATATCATTTAGGATTATCTCCCTCCTAATCCTGGCTTCATGCATGAATGCACGCTCTTCTTTTGGAATTCTGCAATCATCTCCCTCCATCTGAGAGAGTCCATGCTTATGTTTGTTGCATCTCTCTTTTCTTTCTACAAAGTGTCACAAGCCTATTCTGGTTTCCTTTTGATTTCTTACTTCCTTCAATTCTGAATCTTTTGAGTCTCTTTAAGTTTGTTTCTATCTATTTTGATTTCTTCCCATCTGGAATTTGTGTCATCCTCATAAACTTCTTCTATGACATCTTCCGCAAGTACTGTTCATCAAACATATTTCACAAGGGTACCTACCCGGAACAAGAGAAACAAGAACAAACAAGAATATCTATCTAGAGGAGAAGTTATTTCAACTTGCGAACAAATACAATAAGCATGTTTATCAATAGTATTCATATGCAGTCAAGTATTCATTGCACCTAGAAATAATAGAATCTTTCAAAGACCGTTTTCACAATTTGTAATGTAGCAACTATCACCTTTGATATACACAAATTTGAAGCTTAACAATTTAATCAAACCTGGAACCTGAAGCCTCAACTGCTATGGAGGGTGTGCTTGTTCTTCAGAATGCATTGTGTTGACGCCCAAAAGAAAAACGTAATACTTTTACTTTTATCTCCTTGTATGAATTTGTATAATTTCTATACACATTCATGTAACTTTGTTTAAGTTTATTTCTTTTACACTGTTATATTTAACACATAAAACCAACCTTGATCCTTTGTAATTAATACTTGTGGATTAAGCGATTTTGTTTTAGGCTATAAACCCCGGGTAACACTCCCAATTGTCTTGTATTAGCCTGGCAAGATCTGAAAATGCTTGAGTAAGGTTTTTCATACCTTTTCCTCAACATTTATTTGGCGACCATACTAGGAAGATGTTCTAGATATCTTTGGTTTATTGTATTCATGATTATCTTCATTTTTTGTTGTTTTGTCTAAATTCTCATTGAATGATTTTTTCCATGACAGTACATGTTACAAGACAACCCAATATTGGAAATGGTCTTAATGACCAAACTAGCATTGCTTTGACCTTATTCAACACTATTTTAGAAACTGCTAGTACTCATTCTGAACTTGAACGCTATTCAGAAGTAGTTGAAAGAGATATAAGTATCTGTGAACGTTGGGAAGCAAGGCAAAGGCAGCCAAAAAATCAACAGTAACCTTTCTTTTCCTAAATATTTGTTTTTTCTTTTCATGCCCTCAAATCCTCTCATTTCTCGAATAAGAAGAGGATTGTCCCCTGAAACTACTCCTATTTTTTAAGCAGGAAGGAAAATCGTTCTGTCAACCCAAGAAAATGCTCTAAGGTGAAATTTTTTTGATTCTGTTAGTTCACCTTCATCGCCTATACCTATTACCTTCAACATGACATCTGCGGGTATTGGTAGTGGAACTGGAGGTGCCTCCTCCTCCCAAATTTCTGCTTTGTCAGTCATTGGTAGTATATACATCCATCAGGTCCATGTTCAATCCACTACCAATCGTACTAAAGTGATAATGAAATATGTGCTTTTCTAGTTCAAAGAAGATGTTACGACCACTCCATGGAACATGTCTTCTCCATTGAATCTGGCACCCTCTACTCACCCATTATCGAAGTTTAAGGACTATATTCCTAATTTCTCGGGGAATAATATTGTTACTACAAATTAACACCTAGTAGCATTTTCTAATGCTTGTCATAACATAGGGGATGACGATAATGACCCTTGCATGCGTATATTTTTCAACTCCCTCGAAGGGAAAGTTGCAATAGATTTATTTGATCTCCCTCCCAAAATTATTTCCACATGGGAAGAATTGGTTTATTGGTTCAAGTCCACTTATGGATAGTCCAAGAGTCCAACTGAGAAGTTAAGGGAATACAAAAAAAATTCCTATAAAGATGGTGAAACCATTAATTTTTTTAACCGTCGCTTCATCAAATTATAAAATCAAACACCTGAATTAATTCTCTTCCAAAACCAAGCTTTTTTCGTGCATTATTATAATGCGCTACCTTCCCCTTATCGTCATAGACTTGAAGAAAAGGATATTGAAAATATTGGTTCCACTCTTCATATTTGTCTAGAATATGAGGAGAAACGCAAAAGAGCAGGTCTCCCTAAAGGGGACTCGGTCAAGAAAACATATATGTATACCCTCCTACAACTTGTGCAAGATATGAACAATAGGATGATAGCCTACGAACGAAAAGGAAGTGTTTCTTCGTCTGCCCTTGTCACATCTTCTTCTTCCTCGATGCCTTTTAGGAATACTAATGAAAATACTTTTCAGCCAAAGGCCATTATGTCTCACAGTTGGTGTAACTTCTATGAATAAAATCATGAATAAAGTACTTGTGAAGTTAAGAAAAATTACAGAGATAATATCTTTGGCAAAAGGCCTAATACCACAATCACGGTTCTAGATTGGGTTGAACCAGAGGATGTTATGATAATCAATACCAGGAAAAAATCTCACACCTCCAAGGGAAAATATGACCCTCCTCATACTTCTTCCACACCAAGCATGTCTTCTCATAGCACTGATACACAAGTTGTCAGAGTTCCGGAAAATCAAGGAATTCCTTCCCCTCTTCCCTATTCTAAATACAACAGCCTTAACCAATTGGCTAATATCAAGGCTGATGCTACTCTTTTGAACATGGTTGTCATCCCTTAACAACATAAGCATCTCGAGAATTTTATGGAAGGTAAAGGTTCTACTATAGCCAATATTTTTGAAGACTCAAAAGAAGAGGATTCAAATGTAAATAAAATAGGTGTAAATAATTTTAGAAAACCTGTAAAAAAATCCCCCTTTTTATATTTCTATAAAAATTATGGAAAAAATATCTCATTGTTTCCTAATTGATGGCGGGTCTAGTACAAGTGTAATTTCAAATATTATCATGGAAGAGATTGGATTATCATGCACTAATGAAAATTCTAGAAGCGTGCTCACTTATAACAGTCTACAATAGTCAACTATAGGTGAAATAAAAGATGTAACGTTAGCTCAGTGTGCACATCCTGAAACAAGAACAACCCTCGGTATCCAGGTAATTTATATTCTAGTAAGAAATATTCAATTATTTTAGGAAGAGACTGGAAAGCCTTGACGGGTGGATATATTTTTCTTGACAGAACACATTTGTATGTCCCCAGAAACGGAAAGAACATTATATTCCTAAGGGAAGGAAAATTTTCACCATACATAGAGAGTGTTCCCCAACCTAACGTAAATTATCTTGAGGAAGATTTGGGAGTATACTCTATATTTGTTGATGAGGGTGACACTATCCTTGAACCAATTGATTTTGACGATGGCATGTGGCACATGAATTTCAATGGATCACGCTCAAATGAAGGTAATGGAGATGACATTATTATATATTCTCCTATAGGTAAAATCCACAATTTCTCTTATAGGTTAGAATTTTCTTACATGAACAACGTCACCGAGTTTGAGGCCCTATTGTTAGGCATCGAAAATGCATATAACCTTGGTTGTGGCCACCTTACAGTCTTTGGTGATTCTGAACTTGTTGTGAACCTTGTACATAATATTTATTCACTTAGAAATAAGTTTCTTAAACGTTATACCCAAGTTGTTTGTATGCTCATTTGAAACATGTTATCATTTAACATCACTCATGTTAAGAGGGAACTCAATTCAATGGCTGATAGGTTAGCAGTGTTTGCAACATATCCTACCCAACAACTTTTACCTCAATGACCCGAGTGTACATTCCAATCTATATATCATCCTCATATCCTTGATAACATGGAATCACGGCAGGTGTTCCCAAGTGATGAAGGCATTTGCGCTTTCAATATACAAAATGAACCATTTAAGACCAAGTAAATCATATCCATTGAAGATGATAAATTTCCTAAAGGCTTGACTCCTCTCGAAAGTTGATTTTTGTTGAGTGATGTAAGTAAAAAAGAGATACATAAGGAGGAGGAGTTGAAAAGGAAATCGGGTGATACCATTTCCTTGAACCTTGGGATACCCAAATCTCCAAAGATTGTTAAACTAGGTGCCCAATGTTCTGACGAAGAAAAAGTGAAATTCACATAACTACTTTGTGAATTTCAAGATGTTTTTGCATGGTCATACGAGGATCTTCGTGGTTTTTATCCTTCTCTCATACAACATGCCATTCCTATCAAGGAAGCGGTAAAACCAATTAGGAAAAAACAAAGACTTATTAACCCTGCACTCAAATATACTATTAGGAAAGAGTTGGAAAAATTATTGAATGCTGGTATAATCTTTCCAGTTAAGTATTTTGAGTGGGTTTAAAATTTGGTACCTGTTCGAAATATTATTGGTTAGATCAGATTATGGGTCGATTTCCATGCATTTAATAGAGCGAGTGTCGAAGATCATTTTCCTCTCCCTAATATGGAAATGATTTTACAACAAGTTGCAGGGTAAAAAATGATGTCCTTACTTGATGGATTTTCTAGCTATAATCAAATCAAGGTAAAGAGGATTGATAGATATAAAACCACCTTTACTACACGCTGGGGCACATTTTCTTATGAACGTATGTCTTTTGGATTTTCTAATGCAGGTGCCACCTTTCAAAGAGCTATGCAGATAGATTTTGACAATCTGATTGGTGAAATTATCCAAGTTTATCTCTATGATTTGACTCTCTATTCAAAGAACCGGTTGGATCATTTTGGTCATCTTAGAAAAGTCCTCATGCGTTGCAGAAAATTTGGCATTTATTTAAATCATTCCAAGTCTATTTTTGGTGTCACTAAGGGAAAGATAATCGATCATATTGTTTCTGATTCAGGAATAAGCATTGGCCCCGAAAGAATTACTGCAATTCTAAACCTTCCTACCCCCACCTCCAAGAAAGAAGTCCAAGATTTCATGGGCATTATCAATTTTGTCTATGTTGAATTTTCACTAGGTTAGGCTCAAGCATGAGGTTAATTCATTTTTAGCATTTACTTGAACCATAGACAAATGAAACTACACCATTAACAATTGTTGCAATAACCAAGATCACAAGAAGAAATACCATGCACAAGAACACAAGAAATATCCTGGGAAACCCTTCTCAACAAGGGAAGAAAACCCAACCAATCCTTTGCTATATTCTCAAGAGAAATAACTCCCACACCATAAACCTAGAACACAAAAGGGTTCTCTCTAAAACCAAGAAGCTAGCACCCAAGAGAGGTTTCAACTTCATCCCTAGAACTTGTACTTGCTGAAATTTCCAAAATCACATGTGTGTTGTGTTTCCTCAATGGGGAAATGACCTTTATTTATACTAGACTGGACATACCAAAAATGGTGACTATTGGCACAACAAGTACGACCTCAATAACTCATAATATAATTAATAATTACCATATTAATTATCTTTTACATTAATTAAATTTCACTTTATGGTGGGGCCAACTTGTACCCTTTACATCACAATTATGGTTACAGGTAAATCTAACTCTTAGACAATATAGCAAGGGATCTCACACACCCACTAGTTCTCAACCACTAGGGTCACATCCACCTGTTATCAACCACAAGGACGTCCAAGTCAAAATATCTCTATCTCACTGAGTCTCACAAGAGAATCATCTAGACACACACTCACTGGTGCTCAACCACTAGGATCACATCCACCTGTGCTTGGCCAGAGGGACGTCCTACTCAACAGATCTCTATCTCACTGAGTCTCATAGGAGAATCATCTGGAGTATCACATTGTCTCAACTCTCTACACAGAGGAGAAAAATAAACCCATCACATGGGCTCCTTCACCCCTCACACGGGTACACATCGTTTCATCTCAAACGACACAGCCATCTCATGGGAATATTCCCTTCTTAGGGGCACACAACGTTCCAACTCTGTCTCAGAGAGAATGACATACCCAACTCATGGGCATATTCCCTACACAGGGGCACACCGTGTTCCATATTCATCTCAGAGAGGAATGACACACCCATCTCATGGGTACACCCAACTCATGGGCTCTCTCATAGGCCGACTCACTCAGTCTATGTCCTGGAGGATGTATCACGCAACTGTAATCATCAACACTCCCTCTCATCTAGGGAGGAATTCTCCACTAGGCCAAGTCTCCTACGGAAGTACTCGAACTTCATCTTGGTTGTAATCATCAACACTCCCTCTCAGCTAGGGAGGTATTATCCATTAGGCCAAGTCTCTCACAGAAGTACTCGATCTTCATCTTGGAAAGATATTTGGTGAAGATATATGCAATTTTCTCATGTGTAGGAAGATATTGCACGTGTACTTTCCTCTTCACAATGTATCTGATATAATGATATTTTATCTCAATGTGTTTCAATCTATCGTGAACCACAAGGTTCTCGGAGAGCTTCACACAGCTCTGGTTATCATAATGAATAATGGTGGGATCCACCTCATGATCAAATAAATCTTTTAGGATCTTGCGAAGCCACACTTCTTCACACACTGCCACACTCAAGGCTATATACTCTGCTTCTACGGTACTCAAGGCCACATAGATATGTTTCTTCCTGCACCAAGAAACCATGGCAGACCCCAAGGTAAAACAACAATCATATGTGTTCTTCTCGTCCACAACTCTCCCTGCCCAATCTGCATCGGCATATCCCTACAAACTCCAGTCTACACTGGAGGCATATCTCATGCCATATCCAATTGTGCCTCGTAGATATCTCAATACATACTTCATTGCTATCCAGTGAGTCTGTCTCAGCTAACTCATGAACTGACTAAGTACATACATTGCATAGCATTTATCAGGTTTGGTATTAACTAGATACATCAATGATCTAATTAGTTGTGGATCAATCTTGTCTGAATCAACATCATCCATTTTCTTCAAATCCATCACCATTGGTGTAGGCATGGATTTGCACTCTGTCATACCGAACTCCTTCAATATCTCCACTGTATATTTTCCTTGACTCAGGAAAATATCATCAGTCCTCTGCCATACTTCTAATATCATGAAGTAGTGCATAATACCCAGATCCTTCATCTCAAATTCAGAAGTCAATGCTCTCTTGCATTCAACAATAAGTATTTCTAAATCAGTGAGTAATAAGTCATCCACATACAGGATGAAGATTGGGCACTCGTTACCAAAAATATGATAATATAGTTTTGGATCAACAAAACTCTTGTTGAAGCCCAAACTCATCAAGAATCCATCCATTTTCTCATACCAAGCACTAGGTGCTTTCTTTAGTCCATGCAGGGATTTCTTCAACCTGTACACATGAGATTTCTCATCGTGTATCCTGAATCCTTCTGGCTGCTTGATACAAACTTCTTCCTCCATCTCATCATTGAGAAAGAATGTATTTACATCCATCTGATGTAGTTTCCAACTCATGGATGTATCTAGTGCATTGATAGTACAAATGGAAGTGTATCATGCTACTGGAGTAAATGTCTCATTATAGTCAACTCCCTCTAATTGTGAGAATCCTCTGGATACAAATCTCGCTTTATATAAATGGGCACTTCCATTAGTTTCATGCTTGATATTATAGATCCACTTGGAAGTCACCACAGGCTTCCCTTCTGGTCTCGATACAATATCCCATACATCATTCTTAAAGATAGACTGGAATTCTTATGTCATGGCATCTTGCCATACCTACTCACCTGTCGCTTCTCCCTGACCAGAAGGCTTAGAATCAATGATGTGACTCATGGCTGAAAAGTAGCTTGAAAATATCTTTGGTCTCTTGATCTCTCGAGATGTGCCTTGAGGGGATGCATGTCCCTCTGCCTCTTGCAGAATTTGTCGAGACTAGACAGGCCTTTTATGGCCTATTGCAATGTCTATGGTCATATCAATTGGAGCAATTGGATCAACTAGATCAATGGTTGTCTCCCTTTGAAATCCTGAAGGGGAGAAGGTAATGTCTCTTCCTTATTCTCAAATAGTTTGACTCCCTCTAAGTCAAGTAACTCCCTCTAAAGACTGAAGGATAGATATCTTCATTTTCCTGTTTGCTAACAAGGATATGTCTCATGTCTTCTCATGTCCTGTACTGATTCTACAATATTTTGATGACCTACGTACTAGGACAACAATTAATCAATAAATTTTGGACTCACGTACCAGGGATAATGGTCCAAGTCATGAGGGCTCCCACACTAGGGATAATACCCTTCACTATCAAAGATGCAATCAACTACAGGTTTAATGATTAAATCAAACAAATTACCTTAGTCTGCAGAAATGCTCAATCTTGCAGTTGTTTTAGAGGAATTAATCCTCATCTCTCTTGTCTTCATCCTTTTGAGGTGGGTCTAGATCAATGTCAATGGTGGAAGAATATTGTCTTCCTTTCTTTCTGGTAGGACAATTTCTTGCATAGTGTCCATACTTGTCACATTTGAAGCACTGGATCTTTTTCATGTCTCTTCTCTGATCATAACCTGAAGCTCATGAATTATTCTCATCTTGAATGTTTTCCTTAAGTTTATTTCAAATATTCCTCCTTTCTTTGTATGAAGTGCAAGAGAATGATTATCATCAAGAGGGAAGTCTTCCGCTCCTCTAACTCTAAGTCTGATTTCTTCTTGGGTACAGTCTGTCCACGAACAATCAAAAGTAGGTAGTTTTTCTCTTCCACTGATACTTTGAAGAAATGTTTCCCAATGTTTTGGAAGATTATTGAGAGTGGTCAAAACAAGTTCTCTATCAAATATGATTTCTCTAATGTCACCTAGTTGATCTATGATCTCCGACATCTTCATAAAGAAGGAAACAACAATGTCACCTTTTGTCATATTGATACTTTGAAGTTGGCCCTTCAATGTAAGAGATCTGAGGGTGTTTTCATTCTCAAACATATTATTCAATGCTTCATACATTTCATAAGCTTTCTTCAGGTTGGAAATACGAGGTAGGAGATGATCTCTTACTGAGTAGATGATTATCTTCCTTTCCTTGACGTCATCTTCCTTCCTTTCTTCCTTCTCTTCATCGATAGTTGTCTCTGGTAAATCCTTTTGTATCACACTCAATAGGCCATCCTCTTCAAGGGTGATCTGAAGTCTTGAATTCCAGGAACTAAAGTTGCTTAATCCATAAATCCTATCTTCCACCAAGGTTATGTTCTTCATATTTTCAGATTCTTCACAAACCCTTGCCAACTGGGATAGAAAACCTAACGGCTAGGCTAGGCTAGAAACCTTAGGTTTTTTTGGGCTTATGATTGCCAAAAATAATCCTTAAGATTGTCACAGGAATACTGGTGTGCTGAAAATTTCCTTCAATGAGTTGTAGAAACCCTAAAACCAAAAATCTGCAGAAATTTGCAAAACCCTAGAACCCCTAGGGCCAAAAATTCAAAATCCTCAAAATTTCACTCTGAGAGTCTCTAGAGGTGCGCTAGAGGCGTATGTACTCTCCTATGCCAAATTTATCCCCAACGTCCAAGTATTAAGAGTTGAACCTGAAAAAGAGGGGGGGTCGTATGTAATTTCTGGAAACCTTGGGAGGGTCGTACGGTTTTGAAAAAAGAGGGTGGATTTCTTTGAAGGCTTGTGCAATGGATTCTTCAAGACCTATGCTCTGATACCATGTTGAATTTTCACTAGGCTAGGCTCAAGAAGGAGGTTTAATTCATTTTTAGCATTTACTTGAACCATATACAAATGTAGCTACACCATTAACAATTGTTGCAATAACCAAGATCACAAGAAGAAATACCATGCACAAGAACACAAGAAATATCCTGGTAAACCCTTCTCAACAAGGGAATAAAACCCATCCAATCGTTTGCTATATTCTCAAGAGAAAGACCTCCCACACCATAAACCTAGCACACAAAAGGGTGATCTCCCACACCATAAACCAAGAAGCTAGCGCCCAAGAGAGATGCGCACTTCAGCACTAGAACTTGTACTTTATTAAATTTACAAAATCACATGTGTGTTATGTTTCCTCAATGGGGAAATGACCTTTATTTATACTAGACTAGAAAGACCAAAAATGGTGTATATTGGCACAACATGGCCGACCTCAATAAATCAAAATATAATTAATAATTACCATATTAATTATCTTTTACATTAATTAACTTTCACTTTATGGTGGGGTAGGCCTGTACCCATTACATCATAATTAGGGTTACAGGTAAATCTAACTCTTAGACAATATATCAAGGGATATCACACAGCCACTAGTGCTTAGCCACTAGGAGCACGTCCACCTATGCTCAGCCACAGGGATGTCCAAGTCAACATATCTATATCTCACTGAGTCTCACAGGAGAATCATATGGACACACACTCACTAGTGCTCGGCCACTAGGATCACATCCACCTGTGCTCAGCCACAGGGACGTCCTACTCAACATATCTCTATCTCACTGAGTCTCACAGGAGAATCATCTGGAGTATCACATCATCTCAACTCTCTACATAGAGGAGAACAGTAAACCCATCACATGTGATCCTTCACCCCTCACAGGGGTACACATCATTTCATCTCAAACAACACACCCATCTTATGGGCATCTTCCCTTCTCAGAGGCACACAACGTTCCATCTTCGTCTTAGAGATAACGACACACCCAACTCATGGACATATTCCCTACATAGGGGAACAAAACGTTCCATATCCGTCTCAGAGAGGAACAACACACCCATCTCATGGGAACACCCAACTAATGGGCTCTCTCACAGGCCGACTCACTCATTTTGTGTCCTAGAGGATGTCTCACGCAACTATAATCATCAACAGTCTGTAGGTTTGTTCCTGATTTTGTTGTCATGGTTAAACCAATTCATAATATTTTGAAGCAAGATCATTCTTTTTCTTGGACAGGTGACATAAAAAATTCTTTCATTAGGATTAACAAAGCAATCAGTTCCACACCGGTTTTGGCTAAACTGGATTTCGAGAAAGATTTTATCATATATACCAATGCCACCGAGGAAGCAATTTTTTCTATCCTCTTACAGTATGATGACCAAAACAACGAAAATCATGTAACATACATGAGCCAGAGTTTATCAGATGATGAAATCAAGTACTCTTATATTGAAAAACATGTTTTTTCTCTTTTTCAGGCTATAGAAAAATTTTGCCAATTTATTTTAGGCAAACATATGCAGGTAAGATTCCCTTTGCCCACTATCAAGTTTCTTCTCTCACAAACTTATCTTTCAGGAAAACTTGCACATTGGCTTGCCAAAATTCAGGAGCATGATTTAACCATCATGACTTCAAAAATGATCAAGTGACGAGACTTATCCCTTAACTTAGCTTAGCACCCTGAACCAAGTGAAGAACTTGATGATCAAGATCATCCTCTTTTAGCTCTATTCTATATTGAAAATCAAAATATTTCTATAGTTGAACATCCTTGGTATATAAATATGGTGTATTACTTGCAGCATAAAAAAATGCCCAGATAACTTGGATCCTCACCAAAGAAGAAGACTCCACCTCAACTATTCCAGGTATATCATTTTGGGAGACTTCTTGTTTAGAAGGTCTGTTGATGGTTTATTACTTCGATGTGTGAATGATGAAGAAGCACATAAACTATTACAGGAAGTTCATGGATCATCAGTTTCTGTCATTCACAATGGTGTCCATTTTTATGCTAAAGCTACTGCCTTAAAATCATAAGAAATGGCTACTATTGGCCTTCGATATTTTGAGATTCCTATAAATTCGTAAGTTCTTTTGATATATGAAAAAAACTTGTTGGGAAAAAACGTCTTTCTACCATGCCTTTACAACCTATCTTCCCAGATTTCCCTTTTTCTAAATGGGGCCTAGACTTTATTGGTCCTATCAATCCTCTGTCTTCCGCAAGGCATATTTTTATTTTGACAGCCACGAACTACTTTACTAAATGGACCGAGGTTGTCCCTCTTAAGCACACACAAGATGAGCAGGTAATTTCATTCCTAGAAACTAATATCCTTTCCATATTTTCCATTCCACTAGAGATCATTACAGACAATGTCCCAGCCTTCATTTATGCAAAGTTAACTCAATTTCTGGTTAAATTAGGGGTCAAAAATTTCACTTCATCATCCTATTACTCCCAAGGAAATGGGCAAGATGAGTCCACTAACAAAAACCTGGTTAGGATCATCAAGAGGACCATAGAGGATAAACCTCGCCAATGGCACACACTTGTCACTTACGCTCTTTGGGAAGATTGCACTACCACCAAGGAAAGCATAGGTTGTACTCCATTTGAGCGTGCATATGGACAAGAGGTTATTTGCCTACTGAATTGGATCTTTCCTCCTTATGGCTGATTTTATAGATTGAAGAATTAAATTCTTCCAATGTTCTCCAAAGGATAAATGGATTGTTAGCCCTAGAAGAACAAATGAATTTTTCCTTAGAGAACATAAAGAGAAGGCAACAAACTATGAAAAATTATTTTAATGGACGAGCAAAAGCTCTTGAATTCAAGATTGACGAGAAACTCCTACTATGGGACTCAACTCATGATGAGAGAGGAATTAGACACTCAAAGTTCTAGAAACTATGGCTATGTCCTTTTAAAATCACTTTTATCCTAGGTGAAAACTCATACCTTCTAAAGGATTTGGAAGAGTGATTGTTCTCTTACAACACTAATGGTTCCCACTTGAAACATTACATGGAACCAACCTGATTATCAATGCTTGTTTAAAATAACTTATGTATCTAGTCTTTTGTTTTATTGTTTTCTTTTTTACTTTGGTTTGTTGAGTTTTTAATTTCTGTTGTTTTTTTCTGTTTAATTTATCAGAAATAAAGTTTGGATCAGTTTTTCCATAACAATGTCATTTTGTAAGTATTGTTGATCAATAAGAAATAAGGTATACACAGTTGTTACGGTGTCCTCCTTTCAGACATCGTTGAAATTGTCTTTTTCTTTCAACATTGTTGTTGGATTTGATTTTGTCTTCTTCCCTGTATCTACTATCACTTTCTTCCCTCCATCTTGAGATCTAAAGAACATATCATAAACATTCTCCTTTAAAATTTAAGAAGTATTATATGTGACATATTGTTCGAATGTGATGCATACAGGACCAATCCCCCTCATACGTACCACTTTCCATAAGTTATTCCCAAAATCATGTCTCATTATTTCTCTTAAACCATCTTTTTCCCCCTGTTACATAACTATTCTTCAACAATTTTTTTTCTATCATCAACTTCTACTGGTCTATGAAACCAGACATACTGAGTTCTAAATCTGTTAGAAACAGGTTTCCCTGTGGAGTCGTCAGTTTTTTGACGCCCATAAGCACAACGTAATACCCATGCCTGCAAATGGGTTGCTATGCCTATTTATTTATATACATATACTTAATAATATACTAGATAGGTGGGACCCACTTGTAGATCATTGTGAAAAGGAAACGCTTATCTAATTTTCGTTCATAACGAATTTACTAAGCATATTACAGTTTGAGAAAACAAAAGAATTCAAATAAATTCTGGCATGCAATCAATGATGATAAGGGCTGGTAATTTAGAAGTCAAAACAAAGTGACAAGCATTGGGTTATAACTGCTATACATCTTCTTTGGCATATGGTTAAAATTTGGATTTCAACTCACACTCACTTTGGTTATAACATGTTGCATTCATGGTATATTACATTCATGGTATTGGTTATGTTATGTGCAAAATAGTTATGGGTTATACAATTGTTCGAGGACAATTCAATCCTTGCAAATAAGGGACTTGCTACAATTAAAAATGGGGCATATGGTATTATGGTGCATATGTAAAACTATGGTATAGGAGGGTTTTCTTTTCAATATTACAAAATGGAAGTGACATGTTAGATTTGTATGGTTGATTAATGCGCTTAATGGAGTTTGAATGTACTCCACCCTAGCTATGGTTGGTGGCAATTAATGGGAAGGTGGAGAAGCGATGTGCATTTACTGCACATCGTTCTTACCCCCACCTCGAGCTCACCACCCTCACTTTGTAGCACATTTGGTTTCTCTGGGTAGTGTTCCTCCGTTTCGCTCGACCGTTGGAGAATAGTGGTGGTCTTTGGTTCTTTTAGACACTTTCCTCACAGGTATGGTGACTCTCGCCCTTCCATTCATCATTCTAGCCTTGCTCTAGAGAGGAATCTATGTGTTGGCTCTTAGAATTCGTATGCAAAGTGCTTGCTTTCTAAAAGATATGGTGGTTGGATGTGTATTTTGCCTATGAAAATGAAATTAGTGGGCGTTTCGAATGTTGCAAGTTGGTTCATTTAATGCTCCTTCATGTTGAAGTTATTTGGTAATTGCGCCCAGGATGGATGATGGTTATTATTGCTCCATTTTGTTGATATTTCATGGAAAATTTATTTTGTTTTCACCCATGTCTCATGGTATAATCCTAGAGGATTTTTTATGGTAAATAAAAAAAGGGACAGTCTGCTTCTGGTTTCTCTTTATGGTTATTCTTAACTCTTGCTCCATTCGTGAGAGATTTGTGGCCCTGTCAAGATGCCATTTCATAGTTTGAATGAACGAAAAGTTGGGTTTTACCTCGCGGACACCTTGGAAGCTACTGTGTCAAACCTTGTTGGAGATTTTGGTTTCATGTTACAAACCTTGCTTGCCAAGTTGTCTCACCCACCTAGTTGTTCAGAGACTGTTCTCCCTCGTCATGAATGTTGTAAACTGCACTTGGGTTTTGAAATGTTTATATGTCTACCCGACAGTAGAGAGATTTGTTGCTTGGTTCATTGGTTGACTACTTGTAGGATTTTTGGTTATTTTGAATACTGCATAGTGATTAAAATAAAAGAATACCAGGTTTTCGAACTCGACCTGTCACATAGAAAATACTGGAAGTGGATACCAGCCTCGTAGGTTGAGTATTTGGTGGCCTATATTACACTCCATTGCTCGTTGGGTGTGGTCTATTTTAATTAATGGAATGCTTCTTTTGATAACCTATCATATAAAAAGAAAGCTATAAATGGAAAATCAGATTACTATTTTAGTCTCACACATGTGTTTAAATGATTTGGTTCATTCTTTTACTTTTATCTCCTTGTATGCATTCGTATAATTTCTATACACATTCATGTAACTTTGTTTAAGTTTATTTCTTTTACACTGTTATATTTAATTTATAAAACCAACCTTGATCCCTTGTACTTAATACTTTTGGATTAAGTGATTGTTTTTTAGGCTATAAACCCCAGGTAACATTCCCAACTATCTTGTCTTAGCTCGACAAGATCTGAAAATGCTTGAGTAAGGATTTTCATACATTTTCCTCAACACATTGAATTCAAGATTACAGTTTGGACAAGATCTCTAGTACTTTCCCTGCAAACATACTCATGTTTTTCTAGATGATATAACTTAGATAGAATATACAAGTGCATACCTTTGAAACCTTATAGCATCATCCAACTTGTCTTCCAATCTGAAACTAGATACCATATTGACAAGAAGAGATTTGAAACTCAATTAGAGGATTCAATGATTATAACAAGCTAGAAAATCTAAAATTTCAACTTTGACCACAAAATCAATTTGACCAAAATTCAACCTTTGACTTTGACCAATCAACCTTTGTCTTTGATCAGTCAAACTTTGACTTTGACTTTGACCAAAGACTCAAAACTGACATTTTTGCTATCTGAGAGTACCAATAGGTGTGGTAGGCTAGGGCGCACTAAGATCTCAAGGAATTAGGTCAAATGTTTCATCATAAGTGCCCGAACACAAGGGTTAGGGTTTGTTGCAGCTGCATAATAAAAAAACTTGGTTGTAGCAGTAACTGGTGCCATAACGAGCTTAAAAAATAACTTCCCAATCTGTTTTCTAGTGGTTAGATTGTCTGAAGATAGTGTGGGCCCATAACCTGTTAGAAATAAAGAGATGTGCTCATTTTTCCATAGACAATATAGCAATATTGTCACCCAACCATAGGCACAAAGGGCACCCCCAAGCACCTTAACCTTGACAAACAAAATAATTCTGGAAGCAAACCAATAGCCAACCAAGGTAGCGCACCTTTCTCCAAGGCTAGAGCACCAATAAAGAATAAAAAAAGACCAAGCAGAAAGTCCAAACCATAACCAAGAGAAATTCCAACCAAAAGCCAAAATCTCAGTTGCAGCTGCACTCCCTCTCCAAACTTGCACATCACTAGTCTTATGCAGTTGTGAGTGAGTGAGTGAGTGTCAAATGAGGTCTAGTGCCCTCTATTTATACTACTCTATCTCACTTGATCGAGCTGACTTCTCTTTCTGGAGGCTAATAAATCAATATTAAATATTCTCTTGAGTTGACTTGTCTTCTAGGGTTATTATCCAACATTTTAGGATTTCTCTTGCTTCCCAAAATATTCTAGCCTTGTCAAAGGTTATACATAGAGGTTAATACCTCCCACAACTACCATAATATCAACATGTCATACTACATGTTGTTAAGAAATGACACCCTTACCTAATAAGAAGACACTTCAAGGTAAACATAGATCATGATAATTTGAAGTAATTGAAACAACGATTATCTTCATAAGAGAAACAAAAATGTTTTACAAAAATGTGGTTTACAAAGATGTTAAACTTTTTCTTTGAAATTATCTACAAAAAAAGAAAGGAAAATCTGGTGGCAGATGCACTTCTAAGGAAAGAAGATTACACAAATGGGTTACTTTGTGTTATTTTCATTCTACAATTTGATTGGGTGGAAGAAGAAAGGATGGAATGGGAGTAATATCATAAGGTATGCAACATCATTCAACAACAACAAGAGGACCTAAGTGCATTAAATAAATGTGTGGAAGAGTGATTCATTATGGTATCAAGATCGCCTATATTTACGTGACAGTTTCCAACTCAAACAAAATGTCATTTTGGAATTGCACACTTCTATAGGAGAACATTCAAGGTTCCTGAAACTTACCAAAGATCAAGAAGGATTTTTTTTGGGAAGGTCTTAAAAGCGATGTTCAAAATTTTGTGGCTAAATGTTTGGTTAGATTTGTTGATTAAGGTTGGTTGTCATTGATGTCAACCCTTGAAGAAAGTCGGGTAGTGAATTTTGGTAGCACAAAGGTTTGGGTAATGGACCCAAGTTTGTTTCATGTATAATCGTATGAGTTTTAATATATTTTAAGGTAATACTATTATATATGGATAGTGCATGTCATGCCATTTCTGGTGGTATGTGGAACATCACATAACTCCTCACGGTTTGGGATTTATGGCCTTACAATGTTGGAGGATCCTCATATGTTGGCTTCAAGCCCCAAAAGGTCAAAGAAGTCAAAGAGTTTGCAAAGAAGAAATTATTATTTAAATGATAAAGTAAAGTGACAAAGTCACGAAGGATTATTTAAATAATAGAGTGAAGTGACAAAATCAAAGAAGATTATTTAAATGATAAAGTGAGGTGACAAAGTCAAGGAGGAATATTTAAATGATAAAGTAGTGGAGAAATTTCTAATTATGGAAAGTGGTTAACCCTAAAAATGAGGGAAATAGGGTAACTGACCTATAAATGGGTTAAGTGACCTAGAAATAGGTTAAGTGACCTAGAAATGGGTTAAGTGATCTGGAAGATGGAGAGTATAAATAAGAGGTAAGACTCTCTCATTTTACATGACACTTGAGCATATTGAACATCTGTAGGTGACTGAGGTAACCAAAGGATATCTAAGCCAAATTTCAGAGGGAAGGTGAAGAAAAGAAGGCCGGAATTGAAGGGAGGATAAATTCTTTTGATGATGATTTCTAAGGTATGTTATTTACAGGTCATCTCACCATTTTCACAATAACTTTGTTTCTAGAATGACTCAGACCGTACAATTGATAGGCCATTGAAGAAATATATCCAAGTATCTGTGTTAAAAAAATCAGCTTGTGGGGCATTGTATTTTTGGAGTTACACTCCGTGGAAAATAGGGTTTGTGGCTAGTCCTGAAACTAGTCTAAAACAGATGTTTCAGGTAAAAACATCATAAATTCTTCATAATAGACCCAAATTCATTAATACCAAATGCGTTGATTAGAGTAAAGTATGTATTATGTGGTGTAACATTTCAAATCCATTCAATAAATATTATATGTGGGGTACACTCTACAAGGTCCCTCTCTAGAATAAGAAAGAATTCAGCAAGGTATGCCACTTTTTCTATAACTCCTTTTATGAGAGGTTTCAAGTAGTGAAACCTATAGGAATTTCATTGAAAAAACTGAAGAACATTGTGTACTATTTTTATATCTTTATTAATTACAGATACATAGTTATGATTATTTCAAGTTAAGGCTGTTGATTAATCCCAAACTAGTCATGTGAGACTAAAGAAAAGTTTGATGAAAATGTTAGTCTTTTGTTGTGAAAGTTAAGGAAGGTTTGCAAGTATGTGATCATATACACCAGGTCTATTACATAGTTACAAATCATATTTGGATGATAAAATTGATGAGGGATTTTGGTTAAGGTACATGTTGGGTACATGGTTGAGACAAGTAGTTGATGAGTTGGCACATACATGAGGTGTATAGTTGATGATGTTGGTACATATTTATGAGTCATAGTTTATGAGTAGTTGACACACGATTGGTACATACTTGGTACATGGTTGGATGCACTTTTTTATGGTATAGGTTGATTACAGGTTGTTTGGTATAGGTTGGTGCATGGTTGATGCACTTGTTTATGGTACAGGTTGATTACAGGTTGAGGTACAATTTGATGCATGGTTGATGCATGTTTTAGGTTTATTGGTACAGATTTACAATGGTATATCTCATAATGATAGTGTGACAGTGGTTCAATCATTCTACTTCTACTTCAGGGAGGTTGGATGGGGAAATGAAAAGTGGTTGTAGCCACTTTTCGGTTGTAGCCGAAGAACATAGGGGGGTAGTAGTCTCCTTCTGGTTGTAGCCAGAGAATAGGGGAGTTGGAGCTTCCTTCAAGTTATAGCCTTAGAAACAAGGGGGTTGGAGCCTCCTTCCAATTCCAGCTGGAAAACAAAGAAAGTTGGTGCTTCTAATGAACGTAATTCTTCGAGACATATAAGAAAAAACATTATGTGGTTTTCTCTCGTTTTGGGTTTCCACGTAAAACACTGGTGTACTGTGTATGTGTATGATTGTTCATTTGTTCATTGCTTATTTACTCTACAGTTATTGGATGATAATTCTACATTGATATAACACTTGGATTATATGGTTAAAAATGATTAAATTGCTCTATTACTAATTAGTCTCATGTGGACAAAGGAGTACTTGTTGGTTACTCGAGTACGAGGAAAGCATACAAGTGTTACAATCTGATATTTAAAAAGTTGTAGAAAGCATCAACATAACAATTGATGAAACAAGTGGACCAGAATCAAAGGAAGAAAAAAATTAATCAATGGAACAACTTTTCGAAGAAGAAACAAAAGATGAAAAGGAAGTAGAAGAAGAAGATGAAGAGAATCCAAAAGAAGAATAAGAGAAAGTTCAACAAGTGCATCCAAAGACACCTAGCAGACGAGTACAGAAGAATCATCCTTCAGATCATATTATCGGAAACAAAGATGCATGAGTTGAGACTAGAAGAAGAATATGTTCACCAGAATAAACACACCTAGCACTCACATCTACGATTGAACCAACCTATTTTTAAGAGGCCAGCAAGGATGAATTTTGGAATAAGGCCATGGAAGAAGAATTGGATCAAATAGAGAAAAATGACACTTGGGAATTGGTTCCAAGACCAAAGGATAAGAATGTGATCAACACAAAGTGGGTATACAAGAATAAATTGAACAAAGATGGATAGGTTACAAGGAACAAAGATAGATTGGTATGTAAAGGATATGCATAGGTTGAAGGAATCGACTTTGACGAGATATTTTCCCCAGTTGCCAGAATGGAAGCAATATGATTGCTTTTAGCTTATGCATTCTCCAAAAATATTAAAGTGTATCAGATGGATGTAAAATCAACTTTTCTGAATGGGGAACTTGAAGAAGAAGTCTACATTGAACAACCAGAAGGATTTCAGTTGTCAGAGAATGCA
>ML812467.1:160903-180152 GCA_009831015.1 Picea engelmannii
AGAAAGGTAGCAGCAAGGCACAGTGGCAACAACAATTAGCATCAGAACCAGGTACTTTGTTAAGATATGTATTTATTTCTTTCTGTCATGAATTCAGTATTTATTGATAAATCTAAGTTATTGAAGTTGTTGTTATGAAAATCACTATTATGCTAAGAAGTTACTGTTTCAGATTACTTTCATAAAATGTTTAGGAAACTTAAATGATGTTTAGAATTATATGGGCATTACAGGAAGGAGCATATTAAACTTTAGATACTGAGTTATTACATTTCTATTGTTATATTAGTGTTGTTGTTATTGGTAGGTTAAACACTTTAATGGTCCATTAGACCCTTTAATTGTGATTGTGCCCTTTGTCTCCTAAATATACCAGGGAGACCTAGTTTTAAAGATCATCTTATCTTGTGTATTTGTTACACTGTAATAAGATGTTGCCTCATTGAAGAGGCTTCTCAATCATTCTCCTCTCTCATTCTCAAGGCTTGGAGTTATGTCTCTTTTTATTTTTCCACTATTTGGAGGTTAAGTGCATAACATGGAGATTCTAGAGCGTCCAAACCCCTAACCCTAATCAAGGGTTGAAGCATGCAAAAACTATAACCCTAACCCTAAACAACTATCACACAATGTTAAGCAATGGGCCGCTAAGAGAGAAAGGGGTTCCATTCTTATTTTATTGTTTATTGTTCCATAGTATAATAAGGCATCTAAGAGTGGGATATTGAAGCATAATAAAGGAACTAGACAATAATGTAGCAACCATTTAGGCCACAATGTCCCAATATATTTTTTAGTGGCAAATTTTCACCAATTGGCTATGTTTTTGTACTTTTTTTCAAAAATACATTCACGAATGGACCATTTTCCTTTTAAAAATTAATCTAATTTTTTGCATAAATTTGTACTATTTGTCATAATTTACAAATTTTAATAGTAAATTATATGTTTTAAAATGAATACCCCTACATATCTATATGCATGATTTTTCGAACCAAAATATTCACCCAGAATACTATACTTGGTGTAATATTTAAATCCTTAAAAAATACCCTATAGTGTCAATGGCAACTCCATAGTGAGTGCACTTTTTTTGTATTTGCATTTCATCACTAAGAAGAGAAGAGCAAGGCAAATGCCTCATCTTCTCGTTGGGTTTGTCTTGTATTCAATTCTCCTAGGATACATTATGTGCTCATAATGTGGATGTTGTCGTATTTCCTCAACTTCTTTCATTTTAGTTTCAATTTATTTTAATTTTTTGTAAACTAAGCTAGTAATATTAAATCTGGAATCTAAAGTAAAATATTGCATAATAAGAGATAATAGAATATTGTAAGATCTGTCGTGACAAACTATTCCAGTAGAACATACATGCCATCTTACAAATCATCACCGATATGTTGTTATATGTTTTAATACTAATAATTATCTACTTTTGAGTCACAATGTAGCCAAAGACCAAATTGACATGAGACCCTACCCTCTTTGGATTTGAACCTATGACTTTCAAAGAGGAAACACATATTCTTCATTGTTAGGCTTATATTCAAGATATACACTATCAATTTGATACTTTGCATGAAAGAAGATGAACAAAATATTATGGGAACTACATGTGACACATTCATATAGGGAAAGATTAATAGTTCTGAAAAACAATCTTATCATTTCCTCATTTTTTAAGAAAACAATTGTCCACATTTTGTGGTGTAAATGGGGAAATTGTCGCTCTAGCAAATTTGGCTTGGGAAGGGGAGCATCTTTCTATCCACTAGGGAAGTAATGGTTTGCTTCTTTATTTTGATGCAAGTCCTAGTATCCACTGAATCATATCCTTTCAACTTAGAGATTATTTGTCTAAAATGGTGTCTAAATGTATATTTGTACCTCCTCTTCTAGCCATGGTAGTTCATACTACTTGAGATACTACACCATAGATACCAATATATGTTAGTAAATCTAGGAAGACATATTTTGTTCTAATGGCCTTCAAGCTAGAATAGGTGTTATATTTGATATTGTCAATTCTTGATAATTGTCTATCTAAATAGACCCACACTCTCTCTAACCTAAAAGTGGTATTGTATCCCATGCTTGTTTCATAGATATGTATGCTCTACTTCAATCATTAAGTGCATGTCTCATAGATCTTTATGCTCGACTTCAATCATCAATTGTATGTCATAGAATTTGGTATGTGTTTTTTGCCAAGTAATCTATAAAGATAATGGATTTGGGTAGCTAGTATAAGTGTTATATTTGATAGGTTTGAGTTTGTAATTGTTAATTCTCTACAATTATCTATCTAAATGGAGCCACACTCTCTCTAACCTAAAAGTAGTATTGGATCACAAGTTTGTCTCTTAGATCTTTATGCTCTACTTTAATCATCAAGTGCATATCTCATAGATCTTTATGTGATACTTCAATCACCAAATGTATGTTAGAAGTTGGTAGGTGTTTATGTAAGAATTTGGTATGTGTTTTTGCTAAGTAATCTATAAAGATAATGGATTTTCGTTGGTCATTTTGATCATGGGATGTGGTTGATGAGTGAAGGGAAGCAAGGCATTTATAACGTGTTAGGCAACTAAAATTCATAGCAAACATCTAGATATTTATCCCACTTCAATTAATGATTGATGTTAAGAGCTTGTAATGGGTTTTGTTTACAATTTTAGTTTGGTAATTAGTTTGAGAAAGCAAGGATGTTGAATACCTTGATTAACAGCTTAACTTTCTCCACAACGATTGCTAAAATTCAAGTTACCAAAATTTCCTGGGGTGCTGTCGAATCGTCAAATTGGAATCTCAAAATCTCATAACCGTATTGGAACTATTTCTTGTAAGCAAAGACAGTTCAACATGTAATGGATCCATTTTTAGGAAGAGGAAACAGAACCTTTGTAAAAAACAATGTCAATAAAAATGTAGAAAAACAAAGCTGCATGGAAAAACGAAGGGTGTGTGGCAAGAAAGAGGAAGGGGGAGGGCCCCACAACCATAGGAAGTAGACATAAATCCCAGAAAACCAAAACCATAACCTCAACACCATTTTTCACTTTCATTTGCAAACTGAGGGTTGAGATCTGAAAGCACTAACAAAAACACAGTGACAACATAACATGAAGGATTTGGAGAACATTAGCACAATGAGAGTGACAACATAACAACAAGAATTTGGAGAGTGGATTTGGCATAGAAACACTCTCATTTGGTGAGTTTGGAGTGAAACATATTTAGAAATCTTATTGTTTAGCCAGAAAACCCTCCTTTCTATAATTATGATTATAATTTATAAATCTATGATGTACTTTCTTGATCCTAATTTTGACATATCTCAAACGAAACTCTGAAATTGGTGTGTTTACAATTTTTGTTTATGTAGGAATTTAAATTTTTGTTAAGAATTTAATAGTTTATTATTCAAAATATTTTAATTCTAAATTTTGTTCATGTATGATTCTATGAACAATGAATACAAATTTGGAATATGAATTTCACTGTATGAATGATGAAGTTAGAAACAATGTCATCTCTAATTTTTATGTTTTTCCCAAACTTTCTATTTTTTCAGCTATAAGTTAAATACATATTTAAAAAAAAATTAGGGTCAGAGTGTCAATTCCTAATTTCAAGATGGTCGCTGCACCCGCAACGAAATCCTCTATGGATCCCAATCACACAATGAATCAGATCCGTGTAACTTTGCAAAAAATAATTATGGAAAAAGGAACCCCAATCTAAAATGAGATCCCATAATATGTTCAGATGTGCTAGAAAAGTTAACTGGCTTTAGGAATATTGACAATTTTGTTGCATGGTGTGAAGATTGTCATCTTAGAAACTTAACATACTACAAAGATATGGTAATGCTGACATTGGCAAGGTGTCAATCACTAATGAAATTCAGAGAGATGGATTCCCAAGGTCTGGAAGGTATGTCCATCTGCTAATATAACCCGAGCTTTTGATTGGATCAATTGGATGTGCTACATAAAGAGCATATTCATAGTTCTAAACATCAAGATGAGTGAACCTCATTAGAGATTGATCAGGGGTTGTCCCGACTGGTACAACTCAATCTGTAGAGCATCCCCTCTTCCCCTCATGAATGTAGCGATTCAAAAAGGGTTCCTACTTGACCGTTGAATTTTTTATGGTAGACAAGATAGGCACAAAGTGAGAATTAGACGGTTACAGTTCTTTCTAATGTTCATAATTACTACACTTGGTATCTAAAAAGCTAGTGAGGACACAAACAAAAGTCCAATTAAGAAAATTTACTACTGTCCGTGGGTCCCTTTCTAATATTCAAAAACAAGCCGAAAGTGTTCAAGGTATGAAGCCCGTTTCATGTGACAATACTCCTTAATCTTGGATATTGAATTAAGAAAATGTAGTGGCAGACAATCAGTGGTGATCGTTGTTTCTCTGACCCTAAAAAAAGTCCCGTGTTGTAATTCACCTATGCATGGGTGCCATTACATCTCTCTGCTTAACAACGACTCCAAATGCAATTTAAGAGGGATTGTCTCAATCTAAGATGTTCATGGAATATCAAGAAGCCCATGCATAGTTTCTGAACAGTGTATCTTTCTTGTGCTGGGAAACATTATTCAACTTAGGTTCTATATAAAGGTTTCGTTGCTGCCCGTGAGATAGTAGAGGGCATTACTGATATCCAACTAGTGATAAATGAAATTTCAATAGAAAGTTCATGCCACTCAAACAGTGTTTTTGTTCTGTAATATTTGTGGGTGCAGACCATTCTTTTAACAAATATTTTCTTTGAATGTCTAGATGTACTCCATAAGTTGCAATAATAAAACTATGATAGGAAATATACTATTCATTGAAAACATATTTCTTAGGTTTGTTCTTGAATTGTTATTGAAAATGATCAAGGATGTGTTTCATTTGTTGGAGCTTGTCTTCCCAGATGGTGTGGTATATTAAACATAATGAAAAAATGAAATGACAAGTTTTCTAAGATGGAGCTAATGAATGTCATTGGGGATTTGCATAAATCTCTTGAAGCATTAGTTAAAGGAAAAGACAATAACTAATCATTCAGAGCCCAAACTGCATTCTGAACCAAAAAATTCCTTGCCTGCCTAATGACAATCACCAACAACCTGATATAGGGGAAKAAWTGTGTAGATTATCACTTATTCTCACAATTAGCCTTGATKGCACTATGTAGTGAATGGAGCTCATKTAGTGTTTTTGAAATGTTAGTTAAACATAAAGACAACCAATCATTTATAGARCCCAAACTACATTCTGAAACGAAAAAAGTCCTTGCCCGCCTAATGATAARCACCAACAAGCTGATATAGGGGAAGAAATGTGTAGATTGTCACTTATTCTCACAACTAGCATTGATTTCACTATGCARTGAATACCCAGTAACTCATTTGGTGCTTTTGTTGAGTGCATAATACATATGCTTTCCTTTGAATCATAAACTACTATTCAGCATTGTGTTCCGGTGGGCTAGTGGTCCAGGAATCATAAAGAAAATAGTAAACAAGTCCAAGAGAATTAGTTGTGTTTAAAGGCTGCCACTTCAAGGACTACTTTTATATAAAATATGATGAGCAATATATATGATTTCTGCTTGAAGAGGATTATCAGGAACATGTACCGTGGATGCTGAATTATGTCATGTGAACGCAACACACCAAGATCATCCATTTTCAAATTGTTAAGATATGTCCAGAGCATAATTAACTCTGCTATTCATGAATGCTACTTTCCCAGTATAGAATTCAACTTCGGACTTCAGTAGTACTCAAGAATGGAACTTTAAATATTTAGGAAAAATAGTAGATTTGAGGATAGGGAATACTTCAAATACATTTCAAAACAGACTTCAATTGGAAGCAGAAAACCAATAATTATATTATATACAAGTTAATAAGCCCATATCAGAAAAGTCATGGAGCACATCAGAAAAAAGTCCAGGACAACAGCCAACAATCCAGATTAGAAACAGCAAAGTAGCCAATAATTTGTACTTCAGTGTGGTTATCAGAAATCCTAACAGCCTGCTGCTTTCAAAAAATTATCAAATGGACTTGCTGCAGGAAGCCGCATTGCCTGCCATGGCTCATGCGGCAATGATCCTCGATAAAGATAACAAGAACTCGGAATTTTATCCATTCCTTGATCCCTTTGCATGGCAACCTGCATAAGTATATGAAATTCGTAAGACGAAGGGAAAAGTAGTGTGTATCCCATTGCCCTTTTTCTATCATACAATTTGCAGTGCGGAAGTATTTGATTTCTTCTTAATTGAGGAATGTAATCTCAATTAAAATCTGAATTTGGTTTATTGCAATCTCCTTTGCATATAAAGATGTGCAGGTGTATGGCAGAAGGGATGGATAAAAGGAGAGCAACGAATTCAGCAAGTTACAACTACTCATAAAAGTAAGATATTGTAGCCTCACCTTCCCCTCATTCTTCTCAAAGTTCTCCCGTGCATATAAGGGGGAAGTAGTGTATATTCCCTGCCCCTTTTTCTATCATACAAGTTGCAGTGCCAAAGTATTTTGTTTCTTTTCAATTGATAAGTGTGTTCTCAATTAAAATCTGATTTTGGTTTATTGCATTCTCCCATGCATATAAGGGTGTGCAGATGTCTGGCAGGAGGTATGGATAAAGGGAAGCAATGAATTCAACAAGTTACAACTACGCATGAAAGTAAGATATTGTAGCCTCACCTTCCCCCAATTCTTTGCAAAGTTCTCCCATGCATATAAGGAAAGAGTTAGAGAGTGTACCTTTGCCCTTTGTCTACCACACAAGTTGCAGTATGAAAGCATTTAGTTTCTTCCTAATTGCATAGTGTGTTCTCAACTAAAATCTGAATTTGGTTTATTGCATTCTCCCATGCATATAAGAGTGTGCCGGTGTATGACAGGAGGGATAGATAAAGGGAGAGCAATGAATTAAATGAGTTACAACTACTCAAAAAAGTAAAATCTTGTACTCTCACCTTCTCCTCATTCTTCTCAAAGTTCTGGGCTACAAATGTCCTTTCTGACTCTTCATTGGCTGGAAATGTCAACAATAAAGTATCTGAATTTGTTTCTTCATTCATCCAGACAGAGAGCTTTCTTCTTGTGCTGGAACCAAAAGCCTCACATTGGCTAGCCATCGCACTGAAAGGAAGTGGTGATGTTGAGACAGCAGCACTCGCAACATGTCCTGCTGCTTCAAGAGCCTGACAAAAGAAAATTGTTCATTGTTCTGTAAAAATAATTGAACCCAGGAGGTTCTCATAGAGCATTGTCAAAGAATTAAGAAGTATATATTTACAATTAAAGTATAAAGATACAAGAAGTCTACTGGAAGAACATCTGTCTTATGCATAGAACTATTAGCAAAGTTTAACAATATTTCCTATACAAACTGACAGAGCTTTGATTAATTATATATAAGTTATGGAAAAAATTCACAATATCCCATATCGATGGAAGAACCATTGTTTCCAATAAAATGCAAGATTGGGTAATTGCCGTATGGCAATTGGCTATCTGTCTACAAATACTTGGTTAAAAGAAAATTCACAATGTCCCATACTGATGGATGAATCATTGTTCCCAGTAAAATGCAGGATTCCGTAATTGCTGTATGGCAATGCACTATCTGTCTACAAATATTTGGTTATGTTCTTAAATCAAAAGGTCTATGTGGGACAGAATCATTCTTAGCCCACACCAAAGGATTCCTACTGTGAATAAAATAACTAGATTGCTGTGCCCTAACCCAACAATAATCATAATATAATGGTAAGTCGTCTTGGGCCAACATGAGTAAGACTGAAGTGGTGATCCTTCTTTATAACACAGGGCCAATTCTTATGAACATCTGTATTTATTTACATATTTTTTTAAAGTCGCAGTGCAACTCACCCATTGTATATTTGGAGCAGTGCTCCGCATCTTATTGCATATTGTCAGTGCACTCTATTGGCATTAACATTAATGATTATTCTTTACGTTGTGTTATTGGCAATATTCCATGTATTTGACTTTTTGGTACATAACTGGTATCAGAGTAGTCATCTTGGCACCTCTAAACACAAAATTATCAAATGGCATCTATATTGGCAGAAATTGAAGAGATTACAAATTCAAGATTTCGGGCTGCAACAGAGAAATCCACAGAGCTTTCAAGAAAGGAAATCACAAGACCAGACGATTTTGTGGGATATTATTATATGCAAACTTCTGATGGATATTGAGAATGGTGTTGATATGGGCACACAACAGCAATGTGAATACTCACACACTAGTGAATACACGAGAACAAATATTCGAGAATAAGACAGGAGGAGATTGACATAATGTACACTCATATGTATTATCTATATATATATACACAAGTATAAAATTGTGTAAGAGTGTTCAAGTCTGACCATGTCTAAAATAAAATACAATAAAAGGTCAGTGATCAAGTTTGACCAAGTCACCTATGAATTATTTACAATGAGGTATGACAAACATAAAGTGTAGTGTAAATTACAATTAAAATACATAGTCCAACTAATTTCACTAGGAACTTATGGACACATATGTTGTACATTCATTTATAGTTATTATTATCTATATATATGAGAACAAAATTGTGTGAGTGATCCATTTTGACCATGTCTCCAATAAAATACAATAAAAGGTGACTGATCAAGTTTGACCAAGTCACCTATGAATTATTTACAATGAGGTATGAGAATATAAAGTGCAAAGGGTAAATCACAATTAAAATATATAGTCCAACTAAGTTCACGAGGAATTTATGGACTAAGTTTCACCAATTCCTTCCTACTTAGAGGAAATCGTCTCCAATTTATATTGTCAATGGGGTACACCCATTCCAACAAAGTATGAAACGATCATTACACTTTGTGTTGCTAGGGTTTAGGTACAAATCCATTTTCATGTTAAAAATGGAGATCTTGAACCAGGGACAAAAAACTATTGGATGGCCTTGTTATAGCGCAAGTTGTAGGTTGGGCAAAGCCCGACCCAACCACAAAGCAAGTGCTACAATTTGGGAATCCTACACCCAATGTCACCTTGATGTAGGTCCCACACTTCAAGGGTGACTAGGTCACTCTAGGGAGGCGATTTCGGGGACCCTAGGGGGATGGAGATGGAGATAAAAGGAAGTGAAGCCCCTAGAGGTCAAGTCTAAGCGGAATGAAAGGTGGGAAGAGATGTCTTGTAAGTCAAGTAATTGTTGCCCCACAAGTATAGTACTTCTCCAGATGATTGTACCTGTCCGAGACACAAGAAAAGACACTTTGCAATGATATATGTTAGTTGGATCAGCTAGTTAAGCTTGCTGTCCCTAATTTGCAGCAGTAGATGACAGTTTATATCAGCAAATAAAACATCTAAATCAGCATACAAATATCTAAATAGTTAAGTAAATCAACATCAAGATTAGCAATGAATATAGGCTAAAAAATGGCACTTAAGAAGCAAGAGAAGATAGCTATTGTAAATATGTATTTTCTGCATAAAATTGCAGCCTTATGGCTGTAGCATTCAAGAACTAGCCCAAAAGATGCACCCTAGTTAGTAGAGTAAGTGAGGAAAATTAGAGAGCTAGTCTAGGGTTAGTTTAGGAGTTATGAGAGTATTAGTAGCTAGGGTTGTGCAGCCCTAATGGCTGTAGGTTAAAGTTTATAACAACAATTCGAGTATTGGGAGGGAGGGGACGCCCTAGTGGGGGAAGACTTCTCTCAATGAGGCAAATCAACTTCAAGCAAGAAAACTTTCTAAAGGTCAAAAATTACGTTTCCAAGGCAATGATTTTATATCTCCAATGAAAAAAACAGTATGACTAGTGCCTTTACTACGGTGAAGACTCTTCTCCTCCTCAAACATCCATGTGTCAACGACTGGCCCCTCACCACCATGCCCTACCACCCAAGATCATGACGTCAAGCTCAAAAGTGGAATGTTTTGCCCCTCCTGGGCAAATCGTTTGGCAAGCAAGGGGTGGGCTAGGTTGTCCAACTCATCATCAAGGCCATCCAAGTTTGATCTCTCTCATCTAGCATGCGAGCCCTTGTCATCCAACCTGTGGGCTTGTAGCCCCATGGAAGCCCAAGCTAGGCTTGCTCTCCCAAAACAACAACTAGGTCCTGCAAAGACAAATGAACATGCCCTCCAAGGATCTCAAGTCATAACATCATGATAAGTGAATCCAATCAATAAATAAGCCATCTAAGCATGTGCATCAAAGATCACTATAACAAACAATGAACAACTCAAAGACACTATGCGACTTGTCAAGCTTAAACATGGAAGGGTGGACAAGGTATCCTATTGGGTAGATCTTTCCCTAGGTCGAGGAGAGCTTCCAAGAGGTCCCTCTCTAAGCCATGTAAAGTGTATGAAGTGGATGGGGTCAAGACTCAATGGGCATAGGGCTCATGACATACAAGGGGTCGTAGTGTCTCATTCATGGGTGCCTTTGTAGAGGGTGTGTGGTACCTTCGTCCGCAATGCACTTTTTCCAAGCCCATTAATTGCCTTTTATCTTTCTTTCTTTGTGTTTTATTTCATGATTGCATAAGGAGAGATTGAAGGTCACTGCCCTGGCCTGGTGACCAGGTGATGGCAATGTCACCCACAAACACCTAATGGAAATAAGAAGGATGGCTTGTGATGAGACCTCCTTTCTCTCAGCCATGCAATTGAGAGCCATTGCCCTGGTTTGGTGACCAGATGATGACAATGTCATACCACTAGATATCCATGGACATGATAGGTTGGCTCGTGATGAGACCTCGTATCCTTCAACTAACCTTTCAAGCATTTCCTTATTATATTGTGGGTCCCCTTTATTCAAAGATAAATGTTTCATTGTTTTCTTGGGTGATCCCTGGGCGAAGCATCTAGAATATTTATATAAGGCTTTTATCTTTTACCCAACACCAACCCCTTTGGGCCTTTAGCCCCTTCTTCCCTAGAATGAGGGACATCCCCTTCTTGGGTCAATATACCCTAAAATCCCAAGAGATAAGAAAATGGAGGGGAATAATGATGGAAAGTGGTAAGTATGATCGGGAACGGTACGATGGCGCATTAAGGGAGTTCCTAGTAGCAAACCCATCCCCAACGAAAACCACTTACTAGGGCACAATGTCAACCACCAAGGTGAAGCAGGGCAAAAGGCATAATGTCCAATCACATATCATGAAATCTAGAGCAATCTAGGATACAACATAATCAAATGGCTTGAATATTGAAATGATGCTCACCATAATACTGACTTGTACCTCATGGAGCAAGGGCCACTACCTTCTGGAAGCCAGCTGGTGTGGTGGATGCCATCCGCAAACCTGTGACCATCTGTGGTGGTGAGTGGGTTTTCCATCTGTGCAAAGGATACTATTGGTCATGTAGTCTCTCAACACTCCATATCTACAACCTGAGGGCCTCAAGACATCATCTCCTTAGTTATCCACAAAATGGGGATAACAAGTCTTACTGCACATTACCCCTCAATTTGTCTAAGAGGTAATCTTGTGATTTCATCACATGTCAAGGCTCTCAATACGGAAACCACTCTTTCAGTGGCATGATGTTCAAGTTCACAACTGATGTGAGAACTTCGGATTGGTCATTTAGAGCACATATATCACAGATGTTGTTGCATGATGGTCTTTCCTTTGCTCAATGGATATGCCCAACCTTGATGATTTCATGATGATTATTCGAATGGTTCAATTGGTATTGGCACATGGGTGATTTTTGTTTTTTGTACACATGATTAAGGCACCCTGTTGTCGCCTTTATACACACCCAGGTAACATGGAATAAATCTTCAATCCACTTGGTGTGTCCATGGGGGCAAGTTAGAGCTAAGTTGTTGTCACCTGATCCTCAACTCCTCTATCTAGGCCAACTCCTAGCGAAGCCAAGGGGGGTAGTCCCTGAAGAAAATAATCTAAGGCTTGAACTAATCTAAGTACAAGAAATAAATCTAGGAGTTTATTACAAAAGACAAAATGTAAAGTAAATGTACTCTAAGAGCATATATCAATCAACCACCACAATATACATAAAGAAGTACTTGCATAAAAGGATACTCAAGATACAAAATGCAAGTAAATATGGAAATACTTCAAGATTAAATATAAATGCTTGATAAATAAAAGTATTTGAAGAAAATGGCTTTCTAAAGTGTGTAATGAGACCAATTGTGTTGTTGATCGCGTGTTTTATTAGATTGTCTTTATTGAAGGTAAATTAATGATATAAATTTTATTTGCAAAAATAAAGTGTTTGAGAGCTAATCTATATTTGGCCCTTCGGAGAATATCCCTAGAGTGGAGGTTGAGCTTGTCGAATATCCAATAGGGAGAGTATCCCTCTGATTTTGCACACAAGCCCAAGAGAATGTGGGAGATCCGACAAGGAGAACCTAGATCTCAAAGTTCCCGCCAGATTTCTTACACACTCTCTTATGTTTCCACTGAAGCAATACTTCTTAAGGATTTCCCTATTAATCTATCCGCACTGACCAACCCAGTGTGTATGGAACTTACTCCCAGAAGATCAAGACAAGCTCACAACTGGAAGGGTCAGGAACAAGACTGGGAGCTAAGGGGAAATGTTTATTTTAAGCAATAAAGTAAAAAAGTTGAAACGGAAATGTTTTCTAATTACTAAGTCTTCACTGACTAGCCTCTTGCGAGGAGCTGAAGAGACGGTTTATTTTCCAACTTGAAATTGCAAAAAGGAACGTTGCATAAAGGAAATCTAATCTAGCAATTAAAGTATTACTTGTCAAAATGAAATATAATCTATGTGACGATTGTAGTGCTTTGTAATGAATTAAAAGGAGTAATTTTAGCTTATGCTTAGGTGTGAAAATTGATTCTAAAATAAAATTGCAAAAATGACAATCACAAAAAACATTGTTCCCCCCTAGGGGGGATGAAGAATGGGAGCTTGTAGCCCCACTAATTTTATTAATGAATTTACAAAGTTGTTTTTGGGAATGACTTGTGACCATTCATTAGGGGGGTCACAAGTCTTTACAAGGTTTTACAAGCTTTTATTGAAGAAAGGGAGGCTCCTGGGAGGTCCTGGATGCTCCAAATCCACCTAAAATGGACATAGTTTCCTCTTATCTGTTCGTCAACCTGCACAAAACAACAAGCAAAGAATGACAAAAGATGGCCAAAACTTAAAATTTCTTGCAAAAGGGTTAAATGCATTGGTGTCACATAATATAGGAGCATGAAAGCATGAATATTAAGCTAAATAAGCATGCAATTCAAAACCATCTAACATACATGAATCAATAGAAATATTAAGCAAGCTAGCTTTTTTGTTTCTTTCCTATTGGGAGGTAGCTCCCCTTCCAAGGCCAAGATTTAACAACAAATGCAAAAAATTAATAAGAAATCTTATACCTCGTACACAAATTGAACATGGATGATCCACACAAATTTGCTTTACACCATGTAGTAGCCTCCAAAGCCTTTTTATGAGAAAGAAATATTACAATTACAGCAACAAGCAAAATCACCCAAGCTCCAACTAGCTCGCACAAGAGGTGATTGCTTGGTTAAATAGAAAATGAGGGAGAAGCCCAAGAGAGGGGGGCGCACCAACTGGAAGAGGATGAGAGCCAAGTGGTAGCCAAAGGGATGCCATCTCTCCTCTTGCTCCAAAAACAAAACAAGTGTAAGGCAGAAGAGAGTAGGAGGGCATCACTTCTCCTAGAGAGAGTGGCCCCTCCCTAGAATGTGCCACCTCTCCAAGAGGGTCGCACTTCCTTTTGCCCACATGCTTGAATCAAGCCCAAATGAACTTTAACTCATGCAACATGCTACACCTCACTCACTCAATCCCAACAAACTCTCCCTTGCCTTTTATGGCTGCCACATAACCTCTTTGTCTTTATTTCACTAAAAACATGTCCAAACATGTTTTCGACAACTTGCTAAAATTTAACAATTCTGATTTTTTATGTCTTTTTGGCTTTTGAGAGTAAAATTGACTTTTTAGTGATTAAAATCACTAATTTCACTCACAAAAGTGGGTACTCTCTCTAGGTTCAAAACCAGTGTTGCAAACATTGGCATCGGCAAAATATCGTCGAGGGTCTGAAAACGAAAATATCGGCAACATCGAGGAAAATATCAGAAAATATTGGAAAATGTCGTAAGAATGAAAAGCAATGTTGTAAGAATGAAAATATCGGAAAGTATCGCCAACCCTGATTTTGAAGATAATATCGCCAACATCGAGACATTATCGAGATGTTGGTAACACTGTTCAAAACTGAGCACTCCCAAGGCATGTGATGCTTCCTAGTACCATTTTTTTAATACAACTTCAAATTACAATTAAAAAATTCCGTTTTACAAGACTTTTTTTATTAACTGAAAAAATTAAAAAATCCCAAGGGGGACATAGCACATTTCCATGAAATTCTAGGAGGATGTTTGGCATGGTAATATACAATAGACACTAGGTTTATATGACCATGCTAAGGCCTAACCATGAGTATATACTCCAGCGTTGGAGAAATTGAGTGAAAAAGCTCAGAAATTATAAATTGTTTGGACAACAAAATATAATTAACAAGTAAAAAAAACACTCTAGAGTAACAACTCATGTCTAAGTCTTAGGAGGCTAAACCTTTTACAAAATTCATCATGCAACACCTCTTATTACAATTCCCCGCAAGGTATGAAAATGTGGTAAAAAAGTTGAAAAAAATGCCATATTGGCTGGCTGGACTTCTGAACTTTGAATTTTGAACAAGTCATTGTTCAATCTTGGACAGTTCATCCACAAGTCCATCCTAGTGCAACTTGGTGGATAACACACCCCATTGCTTCAATTGCCTATTATGATTTCATGATGATGTTTGATGTATTGGATACCATCATATCTTATGTTCTTGCTCACATATGGTGATATTGTTTCCTATATTGGTCATGATTGTGGTGAACATTGGTGTAACCTGATAATGAATCATAACACTTTAAATTCTTTCCTTTTCCCTAGTGGTACCATGGTGGGTCATAATTTTCCTTTAGATAAGTGTTGTCACCTTTTGGGTCGAGTTGTAATACCAGATACCTAGGATGGAGTAGTGTCTCATATCCCTAGTCATATTTCACACCTTGTCATTTTCCCTATCATGGTTGACTTATCATATGTCATGTAGTCGAGTCCAAAGAAAAGAAAAGAAAATCCCATGTATGAAAAGCCCAAGTAAATCAAAAGAGATAAAAACGTTGGAGGTTGATGCAGAAAAAACAAAATGTCAAATTATAAAGCTTGAGCCATGCCACCTTGTAATAAATCCCAATTTCCCCAAGCCCCATGTGTTACCCCTTATTTTGGCAGTGGGTAACCCGATTGAATGTATACACTAGCCCTTGTATTTTTTAGCTTTGGACAGCTGGGGCATCCACTTGTTTTCATGGATATTGATGAGCTAGAGGGTTTGCTAACATGTGGATGGACCATATGATGTGCCATGATATTCCTTGGGCATTTGGCTTCATCCTAATTTTTGTGCACCTTCGCGGTTCCCAAGGCAATTCACATATCAAGAGGCAGTTCATGGATCGTAAGGAATGGGTAAAAACACTTTTGAGCTACTCCTTCATCCATTGGGCTTCTCATGACATGCCACATTCCAAAATTTTGACAACTCGCTTTATTCACTCATTTTGAGGCATGTGTCACCTAATTTGAGCAGACATACACCTTAGAGAATCCATTTGAGGCTATTTTCAACACGCGCAGAGTTATTTGGCTATGTCACGCTTTGAGTGTTTGATTTACTTGATTTAAGGAGTAGGACTCTACCTTGGAGATGTCACACATTGCTTGTTGGAGCTATTTTCAAGGGGCTGCCCACTTTTTGAATGTTTTACTCGTGATTTTGGAGGACAATTTTACCTTGAAGACCATGTGTCCACTTTGAATGAAGCCTAGGAGGACTTACATCCATGATTGGAGGATTTTGTTGATGATTCACCCTTTTGGAGGCCTTTGGAGGCTAGACATTGCACCTTCGAGCCATTGTCTTCCCTCACTTATGGAGACGTCCCTCTTTTTAGGGGGTTATTTCATTTGGATCATTGTACATGTGGTTTTACCACTCCATGTTTATTGTGTCTTGACTATGTTGATGTTTTGGTAGCTGCAGGAGGTATTAACCTCCATGGATATGTTGGAATTTTTGGTCTGCTCGTTTAACCATAGACAATGTCACATCATTGTCACCCAACCATAGGCATTCACAATGTCACCCCCGAACACACTAACCTTTACTTAGATTTTGTTCACAAAGCAAGTCCAATCAGATAAACCCTAGCACAAGTTCTAGCTCAACCAGAAATACCAACATAGTTGTAGCAGCAACAACATACAAAGGTAGCGCACCTTCCCAAGGAGTAGCGCACAAGAGAGAGATACCAAAAGACTGAACAAGAATAAACTATGCAGTTGCAGCTACTGCGTCACCTCCTCCAAACTTAAGCCTTGCTTCTATGTAGTCGGGAGAGTGTGAGTGAGTGAACAAATGAGCCAAGACGTCCTCTATTTATAGTCTTCCTAGCCACTAGACTGGGATGACTTATTCTCTATACAAGGGTATTTTCATTATTCCTTTATTCTTCTAGGCCTTCTCTGTACAAGTGTCTTTTCATTATTCCTTTATTCTTCTAGGCCGACTTTTCTTCTAGGGTATTTCAATATATGTTCAATGGATCTCTTGCTTCCGGAATCTTCTCTGTATCTAAAAAAGGTCATCTAGGAGGGAAAGATCCTCCCGCAGCTACCAAAACATCAACACTCCCTCTTAGCAAGGGAGGAATCTTTCACGATGTCTTCATCTAGTAGTCCACTGACTACTCTGCAATCTGCTAGCAGGCACACGGCTACTACAATGCCTTCGGTAGCTCGAATCATCAGGCACAGTCTCTACGATCAAGCGGTAGCACACACAGCTACATCAAGCGATCTAGTAATCTCTATGACAATCAGCTAGTAGCACACAACTACTATAATGTCATCCAATAGATCACAATTGCTGCCAAGTAGTACACAGCTACTGTCCAGTGTCACACAGTCACCGCCAGTGGAACACATCCACTGTAGTAGCACACAACTACTGTCTGGAGTCACATAGCCTCCGCTAGTCGAACACATCCACTGAAGTACCACACAGCCTCTGCCAGTGGAACACATCCACCGAAGTAGCACACAACTACTGTCTAGAGTCACACAACCTCTACCAGTGGAACAAATCCACCGAAGTAGCACATAGCTACTGTCCGGAGTCACACAGCCTCCGCCAGTGGAACACATCCACCGCAGTAGCACACAACTACTGTCTGGAGTCACACAACCTCCGCCAGTGGAACACATCCATCGAAGTAGCACACAGCTACCGTCCGGAGACACACAGTCTCCACCATAGTCTTACGACTATGTGTGTGATGTTTCTTCTCTCAGCAGGTCTGACAGTACATTACCCCATCAGTCACCTCACATGACTAATCCAAGGAACCCTTGGCTAGAGGGGTTAGTCGGCATGAGAAGAAATAGCACACCTCCCTCTTAACGAGGGTGGACATTCGACAACACTCCAAGCTTGTCCCTGAAGTACTCATACTTCACTCTTTGATAAGGGCTTGGTGAGAATTTCTGCTATCTGCTCGTCCGTGGATATGTACTAGAGTTTGACAACTCCTCTATGCACCATGTCCTGTATTTAACGATATTTGATCTCTATATGCTTAGACCTGTCATGGAATACAGGGTTCTCGGTAAGCTTCACGCAACTTTGATTGTCACAATGTATCAAAGTTGGCTCCAATTCTAGATCAAATATCCCAGCTAGCAACTTTCAGAGCTACACTGCTTCATGGCTTGCCATGCTTGCTACAATATACTCTTCTTCTGAAGTACTGAGTGCCACTGATGTCTGCTTCCTTCTCAACCATAAGATCATGCATGATCCCAGACTAAAGCAACATCCCGACGTACTCTTCCAATCCACTCCACTCCCTGCCCAGTCAGAGTCTGTATATCCCTGTAGCTTCACATCTCCACCTGAGACATATCTCAATCCATATCCAACCATACCATGAAGGTACCTCAACATATGCTTTGTTGCCATCCAATGTACCTGTCTAGGTTCAACCATGTGTTGATTCAAGGTATTCACTGCAAAGCATATGTTTGGCTTCGTGTTAACTAGGTACATCAAGGATCCAATCAATTGTCTATACATTGTGGGATCCACCAAATCTGAAGATTTGTCACTCGAGCTTCAAATTTATCGTCATGGGTGTGGTCATGGACTTGCAATCCATCATCCTGAATCTCTATAGAATCTCAACAGTATATCTTCCTTGGCTAAGGAAAATCTCATCTGATCTCTGCCACAGTTCCAATCCCAAGAAGTAATGCATCAAACCTAGATACTTCATCTAGAACTCTGAAACGAGCTCCCTCTTGCACCCAACTATGAGCTTCTCATCTCCTGTCAGAAACAAGTCATCCACATGTAGGATCAATGGGAAACCATCCCCGAGCTCATCAAATAATCGTCTGATCTGGCATATCATGTCCTGGGTGCCTATTTACGCCCATACAAAGCCTTCTTTAATCTACAGACACAAGACTCCTTCTCATTTAACTTGTGGTTGCTCTATGTACACTTCTTCTGGCTATTGGAGCAAGTGTCTCGTCATAATCTTCTCCTCTTGCTAGGAGAATCCTTGGGCCACAGATCAAGCTTTGTGCATCTCTATGTTGTCATCTGCAGCATGCTTGATTATGTAGATCAACTTGGAAGTCACCGATGAATTCACTTTTGGTTTCAGAACCAAGGCAAGAATCCATATCCCAGTCCTTCTGACTGGCTTCCTCCTTTATCACTGAAACAAGGGAATCCTCCCAGGAGGTCTCATATCTCCTCGAAGCCTCTGAAGCTTCAATCTAGTTTCATGTCTGCCAATCCTGGAAAACATCTCTCTCTCCCATCTAAATCTGAGGATGAATACTTTCTGAATGAAAGTCTCTAAACAACTGACTCTCTCTAAGATCAAGCTCACTCTGAGTCTGCATGCTCCTATGAACTGTCCTGGGGAGGCTGCTCCTCCCTACTAGATCCTAAGGGCTAACTCCCTCTGAACTCTAGTTCCTTTTGAGTTGGTACTTGGTGGGGTCGC
>ML812467.1:234999-250430 GCA_009831015.1 Picea engelmannii
GTTTCTATGCAGGTTGATATCAGATGATTGTTATGAAGATTGTATGACAGTAGATGTATACTACTGTGGTGGATGTGTTCCACTGTTTGATCAAGTACTTGTGTGTTACTTGGTGTGGTAGTGTACCACTGGATTGTAGTTATGTACTACTATGGATAGACACAGTTGTGTTCTATTTTATTCCAATTGCCTTGAAGACTATCAACACTATTGGAAATGATGGATGATCAAAGAACAAAGATTTTCCAAACAGAAAATGGTTCAGAACATTTACCCTTCTAGGACACATGTCCAGATTAGAAGAATGGCTCTTGTATCACTCTGTGGTGTGAGTGACTTATCCAGCATCATGTCTAATTACTCAGATGGAGTATGGTTTCGAGAGATGATACGGATGATGACACTAATGGTGATGATGGTGCTCATGATCTAGTCATGAGATAGTCTATGTTGATGCTACCAAGTGAATGGTATGTTTGTGCTCAAGACCATTACCTGTAATACCTCCCTAGCTAGGAGGGAGTGTTGATATTATGGTAGCTACGAGAGGTATTCACCTCCACGTGTAAACCTGACGACAATAGAATATTATGGGAAGCAAGAAGAAACCCTAATGAGTTGGCTAATAACCCTAGAAGACATGTCGGCTCAAGAAGATAACTTGTATTGGGTTATTAGCCTACAAGAGAAGAAGTCGGCCAGAAGAAAATAATATATACTGAACAGACAAATACCCAGAATGATAAGTTGGTCCAGGCAGTTAGCCAGAATTACTATAAATACAGGAGGCCAGTCTTCACTCTGGCAGGCAGTCTCAGAATTGTAGAGCAGCACTTGTGCGCACTGCAGTGCCCAGTTTTGTACGCAGGTTTGGAGGAGAGCTGTCGTTGCAGCTGTTGCAACTAGCAGATCACGTTTGGCTTGGACTATCTCTTGGTTAGGGTTTGGACTATCTGATCAGCTCTTGTTGGTGCGCTATCCTTGGGGAAAGGAGCGCTACCCTTGTTTGGCTATCTAGCCTAGATTTTTCTTCCGGAGTGATTCTCTGTCAAGGTTAAGGTGCTCGGAGGGTGGATTTGGCCTATGGTTGGGTGACAATAGCAATATTGTCAATGGTAAAACGAGCACGTCCATTATATTCTAACAGTCTCATCATGAACCAGCCCATTAGATCCACAAGCATGTAGCGGTATGACACTACCATCTATCCGATCACCAAACCAGGGTAGTGGCTCTTGGTGACATAGCCAAGAGAAAGGGGGTCTAATCACGAGCCAACCTTCTCATTTCCGTGAAGTGCTTGTGAGTAAAGCTGTCACCACTAGTCACCACGTCGGGACAGTGTCCCCTAGCTATTCTCTTGAAAAGAAAAAGCAATAAGACAAAGAATAAAAGGCATTGAATGGGCTAGGAAACAATGGCATCCATGACAAGGTGCAGCTCGCCCTCTACAAAGGCACCCACAGGCAAGACCTACATTTCCCTGTTATCACTGCACCCTTTTCCCAAACATTCCCCTACACCATTTCATACACTTACATGACCTAGAATGGTCTTAACCTGGGAAACACCCCAAACTACATAACGGCTTTGAGCATGTGTCTGGGTAAAGGGGGGTTTGATGCACATGTTTGGGTAATTTGATTATTGGATGTGATTGACATTACTATGATCCTTGTGACTTATGAGCCCATGGAGGGCGTACTTGTTGTTGCTGCAAGACCATGCCCGGTGGACAGGTACATATGGGGAGATGAGGACCTCCATGGGGCTAACTGGGAATAACCTCATTCTGTTGAGGGTTATAAGGAACGGTGTACTCCCTCTTGATCCCTACCTCAATATAGAAATCATTGAAATCCGTGGAGGTGTATTCTCCTCCATTATCTGATCTCAGCACCTTGATCCTCCTCCCGGTCAGGTTCTCAACTTGAGCTTTCAACTCTTGAAATCTCGCACAGACTCCATCCTTGGTCTTCAAGAAGTAAATCCACGTCTTCCGAAAGTGATCTTCGATGAAGAGCACATAGTACAAATATTCGTTTAAGGAAGCAACAGTCATGGGTCCACAAACATCTAAATGTATCAAGTCCAAGATCCCCTTGGATCTACTGTCACTGCTCAAGAAGGACCCTTTGACATTCTTGCCAAGAGCACAACCTCTTCGAACGCCATTATGTTGAACAAGTATTTTTGGAAGGCCTGTTACCATCTTCCCCAAAGCGAGAAGGGCTCTGTAATGTAAATGAGCAAGTCTCCTATGCCATAGCTCGCTCAAGTCGATAGTATCATGTAATAGGGCTTGGACCGGTCGGACAGTCAATATGTACAAACTGTTTTCTCGAACACCAATCACCCAGGAAAAATCCATGTGTGAGTTCTTGTGCCATACAAGAACCTTTCCTTCAGAGAAGATAACCTTGTAGCCTTTATTCTCTAAGGAAAAAACAGAGACAAGGTTCCTCTCCATCCCAGGTACATATAGTACCTCACTTAATTCAAGTGGTATGTCAAAATCTAGTTGGAAGGTAGAAGTTCCAACTCCTTTCACAGTGTATCTGGAATTATCACTGTTATCCACCAGTTTGCACAAGATGGATTTTCTAAAGAACCGTTAGAGAATGAGCAAGCAATGCTCATATTTGCAGATTACAAAGTTCAGCAGGTCTTATAAGGACCCCCTTTTTTCTGCATTTCCACCATTGTAATAAATGTCCTAAGTATGAGAGATTGTAAAAGGCTATTGGCCACCCAAGACCAGGAGTGAGCACATACTTTGGAGTGTTTTTTTTCTACTTGTTAATTATTTTTTCCGCTTGCCTCAGTGAGAAGAAAAAATAATTTCTAAGTTTTTTCGCTCAAATGACTTAGCTCCAAAGCCGGAGTATGTGCTGGCAAGCAGGTTTTGGCATGGAAAATCCAATGTCTAGTGTCTAAATGTATATAAGTTCATACTAGGACATAGTGTCTGAGTCATTTGGAAATTGCGGCTAGCTTAGATAGGTTTTTTTTAGTTTTTAGTGAATTAATTAAATTCTCGCAAAAATGGAATTTATTAATTCTGAGTCAATAAATGTAAAAAAATATGGCATCAAATGTTGTCAGATGCCATATTTACAGTCGTTTTCCAATCCGGAGTATCATGTAAACCCCTATTTCCCATCTTTCGAGACTAAAAGGTGATTATTATCACTAAAAAATCAATTTTACTCGAAATTTACGGAAAAGGGGTAAATTAATTAATCTCCTAAATTTTAGGAGAATTGGGGAACATGTTTTAGACATGTTTTTTGTATGTCCCTAGTTGACTAAAGGCCTAAGGCGAGTAAACTAAGGGGAGGTCGACTTAATTAGATGGCATGGAGTTGGGAGGAGGTTCCAATGAAGGAACTCGACTCATTTTCCTAAGTGGCGCATTACCAAACCCTAGCGCATTAGTTAAGGGACCCATGCATCCCTTAACTCCCCCTCTCACTCGAACTCACTCCCACTCATCTCCCCTCACTCGCACTTACCCTCACTTCCACTCCCCTTCACCTATCTACACCTCCGCTTAACTACACACTCATCTCCCCTTCACTCCCACGTATCTCTCATTCCCTCATGCGCCACTCCCCCTCTCAATCACGCATTCCCTAATCCTAAAAGCTAACCCTAGCACATTCTACATTGGAACCATCACCCCCATTTGCTATAAAAGAAAGGGTCGACCTCTCCTTTAGCTAGTTGGATCTTGGGCAAGAAAGCATTGTAATGTTGTATCTACTTCTGAAATAATAAAGACTTTGGAGCTAGCTTTGGTGTGTGGACTCAAATGTGTGGATGAATGTTGGATACATGAGGTGATGTTATGCATAGTATCTTTGTTATTTGGCTAATCATAGGGATATTGTTATCTAGATGGAGTAAGTTGTTTAATTTGTTTATTATGCAATTTACTTGTTGATCTATACTCAAACATTTCATTGCATGTGTGTTTTTGCTTAAACTAATCTGCTCTTGAAGATTTTGTGTAGAGAAACACCAAATACAAGAACTTGCAGGTATCAGTATTGCAGGTAGTACCAACCTTTTGGAGAGGCAAAGGAGCTTGGTTGCTTCCTTTTTCTGTCCAAGGAGTTCTTAAGGAAAGCATTCACCCTCTTCTTCACATCAAAGAGAACCCCATAGCTTGAATTTTCCAAGCTCAACCAAAACTTAGAATTTCGATAAAACTCTTTCCCTTATTCTCTTTCTTTGGGTTGCATGCTGTTTAGAATAGCTTCAAAGTTTATTTTTAAACATCTAAAGGTTGCATGCACGTATTTCCTAGATCTAATTACAATTTTATCAATTTTTAAGAGTAGATCTAGGCCATTTTTAGCATTTTCTTGACCTTTTCATCTAGAGTCTAGGTTAAAGATTGTGTTTAATTTTAACTTCTTATCAAGTTGTTTAGAGGTCTATTGTTTGTTGTCCTAAAACAGCAAACAGAAATATCTAAAAGGAGCCTAAGTTAGGTCTATTTAAATTCTCAAAAAAACCCTAAAAAATTACCTTTTTTGCATTAGAAACAATTTCTAAATTTTTGGTAAAACGTTTTAGTTGTTTAAAACTTCTTTCCATCGTTTCTAACTTCTTTTGTTTGCTGTTTTGTTGCAGCAAATACAGATCCAAGAGGAGATTCCGCCCGTTTGTACCGAAATTCAGGGCTTTCGGGGACCGTGGGGGGTTGTGACTTCATCAAAACGAAGTTTCTCATTTCTATCTTTTCTTCTTGTACTCTCCTTGACGATCCAAGAATAAGGATCCCTCTTCTTCTAAAGGAGCTAAAAGCTCAAAGAGAACTCTAAGATCTCCATTGTAATAGTGCAATAAAAGCAGGCCCTTTCTGCCAAGTTTCTTCATCCCCTTAGGGGGATTGGTGATGTGGTTTGTTTTTTGTCTCTTAAAGTTATGCATGCTTAAATCTAATAATCAATTACACAAGTCAAACATACTACAACACTCTAACTTCATGCATGTTAAACAAATTCTCTGATTTTCATGCATATTTAGTTTCAAGTAATTTTTTCTTTTCAATCAGTTTTGCAAACAACATTTAATTTTCAAGTAATATCTTGTTGATCTCTCTCGAACACAAAGCAGGGTATATAAATCTAGTTGTTGCAATTCATTTCTTTCAAGTGTTTGTGCAAGTGCCTCAATTACAAAACAGGGTGTATGATCTATCTGTTTTATTTTTATCAAGTAATTGAACCTTGCTAGTGTAATTAGGGAAATCTCCGAGTGGGAGTATTCGTCTAAGACCTCTACAAGGAAATCTCCTAGTGTCAAGTCAAGGGGTAACTCGCCTCGTTGGACCTACGGCACACCCAGTCGGCAATTTTTAGATTGGTGTATAATACATAAGGGGGCCAAACACTTTTCACTAACTAATTACAAAATTTACCATAATAAAATCTTCGATCTACACTGCTCACAACTCCCTTTAAGGCACTGGTTAAAATATACTTTCAATCTTTCTTATGTAAACAGTTTTACTTATGCATGTTATCTAATTCTCTTTATGCTCTTGATTATTGCAGAGGTTGTATACTTTTGATGTATAAATGTTTCATGAGCAAAATGTTCTTTATGATGATAAATGCTAAGTGGTGAATGATCGAATTTTATTTTCAGCAATAAACTCCTAGATTAAAGTGTTTTTCTTTCTTAGTTTAGAAAAGCTTTAGTTTTAATTTTATAGGGCCTACCCCCCTTGGCTTCGCTAGGAGTTGGCCTAGACGGAGGAGTTGAGGATCAGGTGACAACACCTTGACTCGAGACTTGCCCCCAAGGACACACAGTGTAAGTGGATTGAAGGTTTGTTCCACGCTACCCCAACTGTGTATTAGGACGACAACAATCACCAAGTACAACATGTAGATGAGACTCTTTCTCAACAAGGTCTGTAAGATGTTCTTTGTATCCAGTCATGTGCCTGGAAGCACCATTATTAATTAACCAAATATCAATATATGTAGGAACTGTACCTGAGAGTGTTGATATGAAGAAGAATTTTTCATCTTTTATGTCTTCATCTCTTTGATGTGGTTCTGGATCAACATGGGCAGTCGATGCATGTTGTCTTCCTTTCTTCCTGGTAGGACAATTTCTTGCAATGTGTCCTTACTTGTCACATCTAAAACAATGAATCTTTGAATTGTCTTTTCTATGTTCATGACCTGGAGTTGCTGAAGTTTTCTTGTCTTTGAATGCTTTGTTGAAACTTCTTCTATTTCTTTTGCCTCTCTTTGCATGAGAAGCAAGAGCTTGATTGTCATCAAGATGGGAGTCTTGCACTCCTATGGCTATAAGTCTAGTTTCTTCCTGGGTGCAGTCTGTCCATAGATGATCAAACTCAGGTAGATCTTCTCTTCCACTGATACTTTGAAGAAATGGTTCCCAACGTCTTGGTAGAGCATTGAGAGTAGTCATGACAAGTTCTTTGTCTGTTATGGTTTCTCCAATGGCACCTAGTTGATCTCTGAGATCCTCATGAAGAAGGTGGCAATGGTGTCATCTTTCGTCATCTTGATATTTTGCAGTTGGTGCTTCAATGTACGAGCTATGTTTGTGTTGTTGCTCTAAAACATCTTCTTCAATGCATCATACATTTCATAAGATGTTTTCAAGGTAGAAATATGAGGTAGTAGATGATCTCTTACTGAATAGATGATTATCTTCCTTGCTTTGACAGCATCTGCCTTCCAATCAACCTTCTCTTCATCGGTTGTTGTTTCTGGTACAGTCGTGTCTATCAAACTCAATAGATCATCCTCTTCCAGAGTGATTTGTATTCTTGATTTCCAGAAGCTAAAGTTGCTTGATCCATCAAGTCTATCTTCCACCAAAGTTTTGTTCCTCATGGTTTGCAGATTCTTCACAAACCCTAACGACTAGGCTAGGCTAGAAACTCTATGTTTCACTGGACTTATGACTGCCAACAATAAGCCTTGGAAAGTCAGAAGAACCCTGGTGAGCTACAAAAATCCTTTAATGAGTTGTAGAAACCCTAGAGGCCAAAATTCTGCAGAAAACTTAGAAACCCTAGGGGCCAAAAATAAAAAATTCTTTGATTTGCAATCTGAGAGCTGCAGGAGGTGCGTTGAACTAGGCCGTACCTGCTTGTGCAAAAATTAGGCCCAACGTTCAAGGGGAAAGTGCTAAAACTAGCTTGACAAGGAAGATGGAAGGGGAGCGTTTTTGCAGTTGCAGCAAGAAGGTGGCGGCTAGCTTGGAATAGCTTGTCCAATGGCTCTTCAGGAACTCTACGTTGATACCACGTTGAATTTTTAATGCTTAGCTCATGCACATGTGGTTTATTTCAATTTAGCATGTACTTGAACTATAAACAATGCAGCAATACCATATACAATAGTTGCAGACTACTTGCAGTAACCAAGATCACAAGAAGAATAACCATGCATAAGAAAACAAGAGTTTATCCTGGGAAAATCCTTCTCAATCAAGGAAAAAACCCAGCAATCCTTTGCTATAGAGTCAAGAGAAGATCCCCCACACCGTAAACCCTAGAGAACACAAGAGGGTGCTTCTTTGACCTAGAAACTTACGCCTAAGAGAAGTGCGCACTTCAGTCGTACACTTAGCTTGAGAGAAGGTCACAATGAAGTGTGAGTGAGTGATCCACAATGGGGATTTACTCTCTTATTTATACAAGACCTAACACAGCAATAGGTGTGTCTATTGGCACAATAGGGTCGACTTCTATAACTCAATGATATAATTAATCTTTACACAAATATTAATTATCTTTACATGGTGGGGCCGACCTGTACCCTTTACACAATTAGGGTTACACAATAAATCTTACTCTTAGACAATATAGCAAGGGATCCACACATCCTCTAGTGCTCAACCACTAGGGACAGGTCCACTTCTGCTCAGCCACAGGGACGTCACTCTCAACAGATCAACTCAACTAAGTCCATAGGAGTACCATATGGAGAGCCATCTCAAGTCGACTCAACTAAGTCCATAGGAGTCTGACAGGAGACCATCTCAAGTCATCTCAACTCAGTCCAGAGGAGCACAACAAGAGACACACGTCATCTCAACTCATCCCAGAGGAGTATGACACACCCATCACATGAGCTCTCTCACAGATCATCTCAACTCAATCCAGAGGAGAACGACCTGGAGAATGTCTCATGAAGCTGCAATCAACAACAATGCAAGCACTTTCTATTTTTAGCAGTAGGTCATGCAATGTCACAGGTGGCAACTTGGAAACACTTGGCAGTTCCAAGATGTGACATGTGGCAACGTTTGGAGGTGACACATGGAACGCTTTGAGTGTGACACGTGGCAACCTCCAACAATGACAAGTGGTAGAGGTAAGGCACATACATGGAACAAAAAGAGATGTGGCATGTACTTGAGTTTACTAAGACCATGTCTGAGTCAACAGGGTGCATATTTGAGTTAAGAGGTGTGGTGTCAAAGTATCTTCAGTGAACTGGGTGCATGCATGAGTTAGAGGGTGAAGTGGCACATGGTGATCATTACAAGGTGGATTGTTTGAGTTAACTGGGGCACCTACCTTTTCTCTCTCTTAATTCACTATCTCTCTCTCCACTTAGTCATGAGTTGGAATATGAATCATTTCAATAACTAGGGCACCTCCTTTCTTATCACACCTCCATCGCACTTAACTCCCTCTATCCTCTCTTAACTTCCTCTCTCTTCCACTTTGACTCCCTCTCTCTCTCTTAACTTCCTCTCTCTTCCACTTCATCATCCATTCACTCCACTCTCACTTGAGGCGCATCTATCTCTCTAGTTTGATGACTACTCCACAAGGATTAAACTCCTCATTGGACTAGTGCACCCCCCACTCCCATCCATCACTTCTCATTCACTCAGTGACATATCAGTTGAACTCAGTTACACTCAAAGTGATTGGACTTACTTCCACTCTTCTCTGGATCCACAAGTGTCACACTCAACTTAGCTCATGCGCCTCTCCATTTCTCTCCAGATGACACTAGTGCATGGCTTTCCTCTCCCTTGAGTTGGGACACGTGACTCCTCTCTCTCTTGGACTCTCTTGGGACATGCACCCCCTCTTCCTATATTAGCAGGCATTCACCATTGGCACGGGGTTGGATCATCTTCGACGCCAACATACTCCATTGGTTATTTTTCTCTTTCTCTCTATCTAGCTTCTCTTCTCCAGTGCAAGGATCATCACTATACCATTTTTGTAATTTGTCTCTCTGGCGCAATCAACTGCTTGGCATATTAAGAAATAGAACCATTGTTGTGCTCATATCAAGCCCTCAGAGATCATTGGTATTGTGAATGTTGTTTGTGCATGATTTAGAAGCTTTTAGCCTGTTATTATGGTGTATTTCAGCCACTTAATAGTCCATCTTCTCTTCTTATTTTCATCTTTTATCAGCTAATGTTGCAGTGATTCCACCACAAACATTTAAAACCCTTTGGCTGTCTAATCACAGCCAACAAACAATCTTTTTGTTGCTTTTTTTATGGTCTTATTGTGCAGATTTACAGGTTGAAGTGAGTGGGAAAAAGACCTAGGGACACCCCCTGAGGTTGGCAAGCACCTGCCCAAACGAAGAGAGATCTGTCAGTGACACTTAGGGGCAGTATTCTCTATACTTACACGCTTCTCCTTGCTGATTCACATTTCTGTTTTAGATCAGATCCGAGTTCGAAAAAGTGTGCTAACAGATTTCAAAACCCTCTTCTCTCCATTGATATCAGATTTGAATTATGATGTATTAAAAGGCTGTTATTCAATAGAAGGCTGTCTCAATTATTCTAATCTCATCTTTGATATCTCCTGTGTCTGCAAGAAGTTTATGGATGTGTTGTCATCTCTTTATTGAACATTTCATGTGGATGCTACTGTCTACATATATATCAAATCTGTCATCGACTGACAACACTTGTTTGGTGGTTTTATCCTGCTTTCTTCATCCATTTCCAAGTTCTATTTTTTGCCTAGACTCCATAGCCCAAGGACAAGGCACTAGGTCTTGCTTCCATTGTCACTTTATACCTTAAAAGACAAACTGTATCATTCTGCAGAACTGGTTACTATTTCATCATTTAAAGAACAGATCTGCAGTCTTATTCAGGATTCCCCCTTTGTGCCAGAGCAGAGCCAGCCTAAAGTGACGAGGATGATCACCAAGCTGACAATGGGTGATGTCCTTAAGTTGCCCTAGGGTTTGTACTTGATGATTGGACTTATCCTTTGAAGTGCAGATCTTGGAGGTAACAGAGCTATCATAGCATCCTTATACCCTAAGGAACAGAACTAGCACAAGAGAAGGACCTGCTCTTCCATGTGTACCTCAATTAACAAAATCCTTTGTTTGTCAGTCAAAGTAGCTTGGGTCTTGAAGTAAGCTTCCAAGCTTCAAAGCCAAGGATTCAGCTTGTCCCAATTTAGAACTTGGTAACCGTGATAAGATCTGTGATTATAGAAAAAAAGTATAAAAATAAACTGCATAAAATAAAACATGTTAAGGGCAATCAAAGCAAAAATAGGTTACCTTTTTGCTGCCTGAACTGCTGCAAGAGACCTTCAAGGTGAATACCCACCAGAAAAAAAATTCCCAACGATGACGGAATTGTGCAGCCCTAAAAGCCCTAATCTTTACGCTACTATACTGATAGATATGAGCACAAAAGCACAGATCGAATACTCACATACAGGAGAGCAATTATGCAAGTATGAAAAGAGAGGATATTAGTGTAATGTACAAAATTACAAATATGGTACACTCTTCATTGTATTGTGTAGATATAGAGGTACAAAAACGTTTGGAAGTGATCAAATTTGACCAAGCCTCCTAGGGTTACAGAAAAAGATACATATTTAGGTGTGTACTCAAGACCCCTATAAATTATGCACAATGAGTTAGGTAAAATAAAGTAAAAAATGTAAATTACATTAATAATGTATTGTCCATGTTCACTAGGAACTTAGGGAACAAGTCTCCTCAAAAGAGTCAGTTGCTATTCCAGTGGGATGCAATAAATCCTTTACCAGTAAACTATTATGAGGCATTTTTCCGAGAGCAGGAAAAAAGATATAGTTATAGATAAAATAATAAATCATTTATTTATTGCGAGGAACAATGGATTAAGAAGGCAGTGGACAAATTTGTTTCACCCTGTGAATCAGCTTTAGGAACTGCATGAGGAGAGACAGTACACAAGCAACCAAATTCCAGCTGTTATTTTGGAACCATCATGTTACAAATTATTATATAGCATTTTCTATTCCCAACATTGGAATTGCCTGTGCGAAAAAACTTGATAAATAAACAAACTTACTTTTCAATGTAATTAATTGAATTCTACTTGAAAGTTAAAGAAGCTAGTTTGCATAACTGTTGTAAGTCGTCACTCACATTTCAATCTGGATAGAGATTTCGGAGCTGGCTATCTTATGAAATGTATTAAAGCAAAATAGTAAATTGTTATCATTGCTTAAATCTTCCACTGAACTGATTTTCTAAGAGAAAGACTACCTTTCAGAATTGCATGAAAAAACTTACAATATTAGCTGTAAGTGATCCCTTAGCTACATCAATTATCTCTGGAATGTTATAGACTCTGGCTGCAAATATAAGCATAGCTGTTGCTAAAGTGAACAATGATCTACGCCTTGATGGAGGCAATAAACCTGTTGAGAAATACCCAAAGAACCATAAATACACAATTGATAATGATGGTCTTCAATACAAGCATAAAAAGTTACACGTCAAAAATGTAGATTTCTATAGGATTGTATGATAACATGAAGTAAGAGTCTTGAAACTGGTGCATCTCTCTTTCTTTATGATATTTTCAGCATCATTGTCTAGGAGATGTGTTTTCACTCCCACATTGTACTCATACATGATATAGTCTTCAGTCCCATTGACCTTCTTTTGTGGTCATTAATTGGACATTAATAAAATTAGCTTATCTTATCTTATCTTGACTTCACTCACTCCAGTCTTCACCAGGTTGAAATCTCCTGAATTAACCAATGTGTGCAAAAACAGTTGATGGTTTATACTATATAGTAATGAAGAAGGATTGTATACTTGTATGAAGCTCTTAACCTGATGAAGTAAATATATTCCCATAGAAAATTGTTTCATTTTGCAGATAGTGATGTCATATAAATAGTTTAGCTAATAAGCCTTCCTAGGTGGCAACAAAATTCCAATGGAGACCGGTTGGCAGATATGCAATTGCAATACCTTTACAGGCCAGGTTTTCATGGTATCATTTAAATAAAAGAGAAGAAAACTAGCAAGACTTAATCATCTACCCCCACAAAATGTATGACTAAGAAACAAGTCATGAAAAAATGGGAAATAAAAAAGTTGATATGGCTATCGATTGAAGCTCATCATTTTCTTCAAAATGAGCAAGCATGAACTCAGTATGGGCATCTTAAGAATAACCTTATGTAGTATTTTCAAAGACAGGCAGGTTAGTAATAAGGGTTTATAGGATTGTCCGCATCAATGAATGTCAGTTGGAGTCAGATTGAAAAATAATGACACACAGTGGCTAGAAGAAGGCACACATTGACTTGCTCATTTATAAATTATCAAACCCAGGGGCAGTAGGTTGGACAGCACTTTCAGATCCCAAGTACTATAAATTTCCGATAAGAACGTCCATTCGGGCATCATTCTATGTTTCCCAATCTCACTTCACAATTCCAACATAACAGTCCAGCAGATTGAATGTCATAGTACAGTTTGTTTACTGCATGCTTCAGCTCGAAGCACTTGAAGTGTGCAATAAGTGAGCATCGGATACTGAGCCAGGTTTGGGACCAGGATGACGTCTAGAGCTTTTTGACAACGGTTCCAACATGGTACTCCAACACATGGACTAATCAACAGCTTCTTCACTACTAACACGGGTTTGTGATGTACCTTGCAGTATGCACAGGATGTCATAGGCATTCATAAGAAAGGGAAAAGCCCATACAGTAAAAATGACATAATTATATAATAATTGCAAAGATACACAGAATATTAAAATCTTTATTGAATTTTCTTTGAATTGGAATGATGAAGTACACGAATAATGATGTCTATATTGATCTATTATTTTCCCTGTTTTTTAATGATTTTCTGTATTTTTCTCTCTTCATTTTATGATATTGATATTATTTTTTCAGTTTGTCATTTCCTGTTTCTTGAAATTTCCAAGAAGCCATTTCTAAAATGCATACCCTTTTCAAAAATGTTTCTTGTTTCCTCAATTTGTGCAACATAGTGTATGCATGGTTTTTCCATGGAATCCTAAATGTATGTGTACTTAAGGGAGACATAATAGACTGGATAAATAACGGAAAAGTTCTAGCTAGGGGTGAAGGTGTTGATGTTTGGACAACATCGGGAAGACATTCTTCTAGATTAATAATTAATAATATAATTATTAAATAATATATATAATAAGTAATGATAATAATAAATAGTTATTGATTCTCGAAGGGATGCATCCTTTCATGGATGGTCACTATATATTCTCTATATATGGAACACTCATCATTGTAATAATACATCGATCATATCTCATCTCATATGAACAAAAACAACATGGTATCAGAGCAGGACTGGGCTCGACTCCCTCACGGGAGGGCCCAGGAAAATAAGAGATAGCTTGCGTTTTGTGAAGAATTTTGGAATGTGTGTGAAAAGAAGAGAGACTACTTGGCACCTGTGTCTTTGGAAATTTTCAAAATGGCTGATGAGAATGCTAGGCATATATACATAGAGGGTTTCAACTGTTTGGTTGCCAATCCGTTGAGGTAGTCTAATCTTTTCAACATGAGTACACTCCGTGGGAAGAGTAGTAGATTCTGGCAATCCATTTCTTGTAATTATCTTATGAATCAACTATTCTCTCTGTTGCTAGTGCAGTACAAGCCTCAGACTCCAAACCCACCCATAAGTTCGTCTGGCAATAAGACATACACGTATGGCGACCAATTTCAGAGCAATTTGTACAACGTTTTGAATGATCTTGTTCAGAACACGCCTATGACAGGGTTGAATATTTATTTTTATGGCGAATCTACCAACAGAGTTTATGGGCTTCTCCAGTGTAGGGGAGACACATCGCAAAAGGAATGTTACGATTGTTGTCAGAATATAAGGAATAATGCTTTTACAATGTGCCGCAACAGTATTGAATGTCAATTGTGGTTGCTTATGTGTGAATTTCACTACCAGAACTACAGCACCTTCATTTCCAATTCCTAGACAGAGACACCTTTTTCTGGGTGTGGTTATTGATTTTAGCTACGTAATTGAATTTTGCGGGACAAGTGTTCTTATGGTTTTCACTTGTGTTAATAATATTCATACCCATGCTAACACTAACCCTAATGTTGACAATGATATCACTTGTCGGGGAGTAGGGATTAATGCAGACCATGGCTTATCTCACGCTGAAATTGGAGAACTAGTCCAAGTAAAATATAAAATTCTGAAATCCAAAATTAAGGACAGCGACTGCTATTTGCTGGAACGCTGTACAGGATGAGGATTGTGTACGCCTCTTACCATCGTGCAGTCACTACTTTTACCTGCATTGCATAGACCAGCGGCTTCCATACCAAGCTACTTGTCCCTTGTGCAGAGGTTCTACTCGCCATAATCCCATGGAAGATCAGAGAGGAGCCTATTATCAATTCATATGTAAAATTAACGAAACCGTACTATTGGTTTGTGGGTTTGGAAATTGTAGCATTGCAGTAGACTATTTTGTTCAGTATGGCTTTGCTACAGAAGTATTGATTCTCGATGTTGAGTAGACCAAATCCTCCATGTGTTAATTTTTTTGTATTTGAAAATTTTATGGTATGCATGTGCTAACCTGTTGGTGACTAAAACTACATGCTAGAGCACCTAAAAGCCTATGTAACCGTAACTACACAGAAGTGAAGTTCCTGATCTGTTTGTTGATTTAAAACAGCAGCAAACAAGTGTGTGACAGCAGAAACTTAGAGCCATCTTGAGGTCAAACACAGACCTAGATGGCAGCCTGTCAGGACCTGAGAAAATCTTCAAGACTTGCCCCCAAGGGCACAAACAGTGGACTGAATATTTCTTCCACGTGACCCGAGGTGTGAATTAGGCAGCAACATGTCCTAGTCTAGTCCATGTCATGCACACCTATGTCCTCCCACATGATTATTTTCTATTGAGTCTATAGCCATCTCTTGGCCATGGTGCATTTATTTCTTTTTGTTCTCAAAACGGCAGCCTCACAAAGTAATCACCATTTCACGAATGTCGAGGCAGTGCACGAATCCTGATGCAAAGGGACCCGAGGCTGCAAAGACAACCTAGGCTCAAATTGACCGTCTTCATACATACTCGACATGCCACGTC
>ML812468.1:4293-14349 GCA_009831015.1 Picea engelmannii
TAAAAACCAACTTGAAATAGAAAATTTAATACAAAATATCTTAAAAAAACACCTATTACATCATTTTAAAACATCAAAATAAAATATTTTAAAAAAAATAAATTTTAAATAAAACATTTATAAAAAAAAAAATTAAAATTAATTTTAAAATGTTTTTTTTGCTAGTTTGTTTGTGGGCATTTAAGTCGTCAAAATTAGTAGGGGATCACATCTGGTGTGAGCCACACCAACCCTTAGTATGGCTAAATTTTTTGTCCCCGTAGATTTGAAACCGATAACTTAACATCACAGAATGCCTTAAGAGCACACTCCATCACCAACTGTCCTTCCTACACCTCGGGATCATAAATTTTAAAATGTTACTAAATATCAAATTAATTAAAAATTTGATATTATTATGATATTATTTAAATATTGTTTTAATTTTTATTTTTTAGTTTAGTATTTTTTAATTTGTTTTTTAATAATTTCTATTTTATATATTTTTAATTGAATTTCATTTTTTTTTTAACTTTTTGAAGTATTTTTTTTTTTTTAATTAAATTTTATGGTTTTTAATGATTTTTTTTTTAATTATTGTTTTTAAGGAAAGTTTAAATTTTTTAAGTTTTTTTTTCACCCTTTTTTTTATTTTGGATTTGAATATATATATATTTTTTAATGTCTTTTTTCCTTATTTTAAAAAAATATATTTGGGAGGATTTTTTCCTTTTTATTTATTTATTTTTTAATATAAATTTAAAAAAAAATAGTTAGTAAATAAATTTTCAATGGTCATTTGGGGTCCAATTTTGAGTTGTTTATTTGCGTAGGGATCTATTGTAAGGCCACAATTTCAATTAGGTTGTAAAGAGCTATAATTTTAAAGTTTAGAAAAAAAAAAAAACATTTTTCTTTAGGTAACATCACTTTTTTATTTAGGTATTGATTTTAATGTTTTTCTGAGCATCTATATGATTTTTTAAGGCTATGCTTGAAAAATGTTGTAATTTTAACCTAGGTTAGAAAATGTATGCTACCAGTAACACCACTTTTTGATTCGGGAGATGATTTTCATGTTTTTTATGCAAAAATATGGGTTTTAAGAGCTAGAGTTCTCGTTTTGAGGTCACAGTTCTCGTTAAGTCAGTAACTTTGTTCATCATGATTGTCCCAAACTCTAGCGAAATATGGTCCATGTAGATGGAGAACTTCATGTTGGGGAATAGATCTTCGTCCAAAAAATTGTTTTCATAAAGGTTGCCCATGATTTCTACTTGGGGGTCATAAAGCTCAGCTAGAATGGTTTCCTTGGATCCAGCTACCAATAATTTTATTCCTTAAGATTTTCCCATGGCTACAAGTTTTTGATAGTACACCAACAAAACGGCAGATCAAACGCAGTAGGCAATTATTCAACTTATTTGGTCTCCAACGTGATTAATGCCTATGCACATAAACACAAAGTGAGAAACAAACTAAATATGGGGAAAATTAAAAACTCTTGTTGCATTTACAACTAACACTGATGACAAGATTCATCCAAGCATGCAATGGATCATCCACTAACTGGTTCGTAACTTTGGTCACCCAACATTAAACTCAACTCAATGGCTAACTAGATGCATCTAATCAACCCATAAGGTGTCCCATTAACACTTTACATTTACTTATTGAAACTCCCAGCTAACCACAAGACACACTAACTACCAAACTTCAATTGGCAGACTAGACATCCATATACCACATTTCTAGGAACCCTAAAGACTCTGCAACTGACACGACTATCAAAACACTTTACTTTCAACTAATTCCCAACCTTTGACACAACGTGACTTGACTGACTTCTACCCAACCACAAAGGGTCATCCAGTATTGAACTAATGACTCAATGAACTAAAATACTTGGGTCCCCTGACCACAGACTCTTACTAGCACTGAATTGAAATAACTATATGAATGAATAATATACCTGATTGACTCAAACAAAGTTGTGAAATAAACCAAAATCAAAATTGACCTACCCTGCCTCGTTCCATTTTATAAGAGTGCAACAAAAAATATTCAATTAGCAAAAACACGGGGCTTCAAGTGAGTCCCATTCACCCATGTTAGTTTAAGAATTCCATTAGTTGAGCCAACCAAACAGCTCATGAATCTCTAATTTTACAACTATGAATGGTCCTATCCAATGCATGTGAATGTTTCAAGGGTTCTTCAAAAATATACTATCATATAGTAACACAAAAACTCATGTTGCAAAAGACTTAGTCTTGATGTGGTGATCATGCCATGCTTTCTATCATGTTTTTTCCACATTGATGAAATTCAACCATAAATCAAGATTCTTATAGCAACATCAGCTTTGTCACGCATTTTGCAATTGACTCTTCATTTTTCATATGTGTAGCATGTGTAATAAAGAGTCTATGTACAACAAACTCAGAAGGAACAACAAAATCCTGACCATACACCAAATGGAAAAGGTGTTTTCTTATGCAACTTCTTGGCGGTGGTTCTATACTCTCATAAAATTGCATGAATCATTTCATCCCAATCATCTCTATTCCAAATCATACCTTGGCCATGCCCTCCCTCAAAAACTTATTAAATGTCTCTACTATCCAATTACCATGGGGATGATAGTGACTACTTTTGTGATGTTGTATAAGAAACTCCTTGTTTAAGGTAGTAATACTAGTGCTCAGAAAATGCATACCTTGATCACTTTTCAAGCTCCTTTGACATCCAAACCTTGTAATAATATTCTCAAATATGAATATGGTTGCATATTCAATATAAAAATCCTCCACAAGTGGAGCTTCTACCCATATGGTTAGATAATTTGTGGTGATGCTAATATAGCATGCTTTGGAATGGGGAGCAGGAGGGTTAACAGGTCCAACGAATTCAAAAACCGATTTCTCAAAAGGCTACAATTATTTGACTGCATTCAAGGGTGGCTCATCTCTCCTAGAAGGTTTACCAATTCATTAGAATACATCACATGCCCTCACATACTCTTTAGGACCCTTAAACACAATAGTCCACCACAAACCAACCTATAACACCTTGCAAGTAGTTGTTTTGCCTCCGATGTGTCCTCCTGCAAATCCCTAATGGCATTCCCATACAATATCCTTTCTTTCATGATCCACTGTTGGAGAATGTTATCGGTGCCCCACTTGTACATTTTCCCTACAATTATCTGATAGTCTCCAACTATAACCACTAAATGTCATTTTTGAGTTGCAAAATAATCTTTTGTGGTAGCACCAGTGGTTAAAAACAAGGTAATCTTAGCCAAATAGTCAATGACTACCTCTACTTTGAACAAATTTGTGTTTGGTAGTTGATCATCTACAACACCAGATAATTCTCCACATTCTAGCCTAGAAAGGTGATTAGGCCCTACATTATGTTTGTCAAGTTTAACCAAATATTTTAAAGCAAAGTAGTCGGTATAAAACTTAAAATTCCCTCCTAAAATGTAATTCCTAAACTTCCATAGAGCATAAACCGGAGCTAATCCCTCATCTTTAGTGGTTGTATAGTTGTGTTATGCCTGTGAAAGCTTCCGACTTGCAAAGTATACAAGGTGATCTAGATTTCCTTCCCTAGGTTTCATCAAAACTACTCCTAATGATATTTCTAAAGCATCCACATGCACATGGAATTCCATGTTTCAACCAGAAACACTTGAATCAAGGCACTTACCAACTTTTCCTTAAGCAGATTGAAAGTTGCTTCACATTCCGTAGTCCACAAGAACAACTCAACCTTCTTCAATAACTACTCTAAAGGTTTTGTGATGGAAGCATAATTGTGGATAAACCATTTGTAGTATTTTGTATGTCCCAAAGTAGACTGCAACTATTTCACACTCGTTGGAGCAAGTAGATTCACAATTATTGAAATCTTGGTAGGGTCCACCAATACTCCTTCCCTACAAACAATGTGTCCCAAGAGAGTGCCAAAGGCATAAAGAATATACATTTCTTCAAGTTTAAGGAGATATGGAGTTGTCTATATCAATCAAACATTAGTCTCAGCAATCCTATGTGCTCTTTTAATAAACTATAGGCAATCCAATCATCCATATACACTTCTAGAAACTTATGAATTGTAATGATCGTTGTTTTCCCTAGATTAGTATATATGTACTTAGATATATTGTTTTGTCTATACTATCATATATGTTCTCAAACATGTCTTCTTAGATAATCTATGACTTTTATGATATATAACCTATGATGGTTCATGTAATTATATGTGAGATGCATTTTTACTTTTGTGATAATTAATGACTTGTATTGATTATATGAAAATAAATGAAGTTTACTTTGATAATATTGACCTATCATTTTGATCTGAAATGGATCCGAACAAACAAATGGTTGTAAGACTAGTACCTACAAGTCAATTTGGAAATTAATGAAAATTAATGAAGGTTACATAAACTATGTAAAACAATACAAAATATAAAAGTGTAATCAAAGACAAAAATGAGAATAAAACAAGGAATTGTGTAAAATAGAAAAATAAAATAGTAGAGAAGGATGAGTAATGGGAAATGAAGAGTTGTGCATGGCTTTCCCCTAACTCATCTTTCTTTATTCGTTCATTCGCTTTCATTTTCAATGGGTCTTTTGACCAAGAGAGGAAGAGACATAGAGAACCATGGAAACATTATAACTAGAAATTGTTGGAATGAAACATTGAGCCCCCATTCGAAGCTGGTTTTCCCATTTGAGTTTCTAGGGTAAAAATATATCTATGCAAATTGTGTTTGATTTTATTGTTGTGCAAATTCTATGTGCGATTTTATTGTTGTTCTTACCAATGATTAACGGACTACTCTTAGTTCTGTTAACTAGTTAGGATGATGAGTTTCATATTTCATTTGATAGCTTGGAATCTAAAACGTTTTCTTCCTTATATGGTATGGATTCCAACACCTTTAGAATGTCCATGGTCCAACTCCCTTTGAATTCTAAGATCTATGGCTATTAAGAATTGTTTGTTACAAATTCTTAATTGCATTTAATTTTAGAAAGGTGTTGGCTAAACGTTCTATCTTTTGGGTTTTTTGGCTGGAATTCGGCGATGTAAATTGGGACAAAATCGCTATTTTATGTTGTTTAAATTGTATTTATGAATGCATAAATGGATTCAGCCTGCTAAAAAACCCTTGAGTTACTTGGATTATACAAACTTAGCCACTCAAATCTGCAGATCCAACCATTCCTCACCAGATTTCAGGCAAACTCAAACAGAAAAAATCACCAAAAAACTTTCAAAAGGTAGAACGTTTAGACTACTACTTTTAGAAATTCATATTTATTGGGTCAGCTACCCTCTTCTTTGGGTGATTTTATATTCCCTCAGATATGTATGCGCTCTCTATGGACGATTTCTCATTGCTTGGGCGAATTCTTCCTTCCTTGGACTGTAATTTCATTGCCATGGGTGAATTGATCCTCCCTGGGTCATTTTCTCTCACCATACCCAGTCATATGGGGCCGCACACAGCCCATAAACACTCTTTCTTTCTCCGTAGGCGATTAAATTAGTTGTTGGGTGATTCAATTGGTAGCTAGGCTATTAAATTAGTTGTAAATTAGTTGTAAATTGGTTGTTGGGCGATGGTTCCCAGTCATTGGACAGCAAGCTAAGGGAAAACGTTTTACTTTCTCATTGGATGTCAAGTATATCCATGGGGAAAGTGATTCTATTACTGAGATTCGACTAGCCAAGAAAGGAAGCAAATCGATTTGCTATCCATTAATGTTCAGGAAAAACATTTTAAGTATTCCCGACTATAGGGAAGTGAAGGTGTTGAGTAATGTACAAACAAGGGAAAGTCGAATCGACTTGGCTCTTCGGTGACTTGTTGAAGAGAATTTGTAATTTCCTTCCAATCACTATTGGATTTTGCAACCAAACAACATAGTTATTCAGATCTACGCTCGTACAATGAGAATGAGGAGAGGAAAATTATGATATTAAATATTAAGCACCATATGAAAACATCTCTATAGGTATGGTTCGTAAGCCTATTGAAGAGATTGTACACCCATTGTCATCAATATAGTTTCTTTGTTTCTCTTGTCATCAATATAGTTTCTTTGTCCATTTGAACTTCCGATGGAATTGAAGCTTTAGAAAATACTGAGCATTGGAATCTTCACTTTCTTTATGGTGCTCATCATTTGCACATGGGAGTCTATGGGATCTATTACATGAAAGAAATTCCTTATTGAACATCTCATGAATTTATTGGTGAAATGAAGTGTGTTCACTTGAGACGACAACAAGTCCTTTGCAATGCCTTCTTTGAATAGTTTCCTCCTTGAGACTTGGGATCTACAGTTGGTAAACTTAAGAAAACTTAGCTGGACTCCAGCCAAAGGCTTGGGAGCTAATTTCACCTTCAAACATTACATTCAAATGGATTAAACTAACCAACTAAGCTATGTGTTACAGTTGGTTGTTGTGTGCAGTTCTCGTCGAGTACGAGAGGCCTTGTATCCATTCAGTGCAAAAGGATAGTGAACATAGAGGGTTGTAGAGGAGTTTGCACTCAGACTTTCATCACATTGTATAAAGGCCTAGTAGCCATCTGGAAGACAAAGCTTAGTCTGCACTTAGAACTACATCAAGAACAAGCCTTAAATCCAAGAAGTTGTTTCATGTGCAGGTTACACTAGAGACGGAAACTTGTGTTCAAGATCGAGAGAGAGAACATATTTTTAACTTCTGCAAAATATCTATGTTGGTGAAGTGAGCGGACTATAAGTCCCTCATTTGTGGATCATAAGGTATCAGAGTAGTTGAGTCCTTGACCGTGACGTAGCTACCAAAACATTGCAAACCTCGGCAAGGGTAAGGGAAATAGAGAGAGGTCAGAAGACTTTAGGGCCGCCAATGCTCTACTTCAAGAAGAGAACCAACACTTGAAGAAATAGGGAAAATCTTTAACCAGAGGATGGTAGAGATGAAAAAGAAACATTAGACCTTTTCCAAACTACTACCATTGATAAAGAGATGATTTTATGAACGTTGAGACTCCCTCATTGCGATCATGGTAGATTGAGACAAGCACAGAGCTCATCCTGTAAGCTTCGGAGAGAAGTTCATTTAGTTGGATAGATGGCAGGAAGACAAGTTCACTTGAATAAATATTTAACTGCAACAAGAGTTGGAAGAGAAGGAGGAGGCATTGGCAAAGCTTCAAGCATTTGTCCAAGAGCACTAAGAAGAAATGCCACCTTCCATTGTCACTATCGAAGCCAACACCATCATCAAGACCACTCTAGTAAGCTCACCTTTCATAAACCTTTCTCAAGAGCACCTAAGTGATTTTGAAAAGCATACTAGAGGCATTGGTTCCAAACTCTTAAAAAAGATGGGCTATCATGGACAAGGGCTAAGCAAGAGAAGACAAGGTATTCTAATCCCCATTATAGATGCATCAAGGGCCAAGCAAGGTCTGGGTTTTGATGGTGTAAATGAAAAGGCCTTGTACAACATGACCACTTTTGTGAAGGCGAAAGATATGATAGAATTGGTCTTCTCTTCAAAAGAGAGAGAAATAGTACATGAAGGTGGAAACCCACTACCACCTCAGCCTTCTTGTGGCAGAATGCAAAAGGGTAGTGATGAGAAGCACTCAAAGATTCAGCTTGCACCATCACTCGAAATAAGCAGCAAGACAATCAACGAGGGAAAGAAGGAGAAGAAGACCAAGAGGTCTGCCTCAAACAAGACATCTCTTGTTTGTCACTGTAGCAATAGGAAAGGCCATAGCACTGTCAACTATTGGTACTCAAATGTGTGCTCATTATATGAGAAGAAAGGCCATCAAATGGCATCTTGTAGGGAGAAGAAATCCACGCGCTACGAGACATATTTCTTTCAAGAAGTCTTCCCCAATCCAATAGTGAACTCAAAGGCAAATGGAGAGGACTATGTCATGTAGGCCATGTGGTAGCAAAGAGAAATTTTTCCACCACTACAATTTGAATGGACATTGGGAAGTGAAGTGTTGGCGACTTCATCCAGAGCTTCACCTCATGAACCACGGCCAAAGGAAGAATGGAAAGTGAAGCCTAATAGAGATAAAGACCTCACTGCATCTCCAATTCAAGGAGAAGAAGTTGTCCAAGGAGTGGTAGCAGCATAGGAAGTTTGTATCACCATCAAAGAGGATAGTGGATTGATGCCAACCACCAAGGCAGCCCCATTCCCTTTGCTACCTACAATATTTCAAAAGAACCACTTCTTGGAGATGTGTCTGAGACTCGTGCATAGATGTCAATGACCTTGGGGGTATTCTAGAGAACTCCATGATGTTGTTGTAAACAAGTGCAGGCATCGAAGGATTGTTTATGTGTCAAGAAGCAACTAATCCTAGCAAGATAATGCAAACCACACTTCTCATGTGAAATTATTACATGATGGCATAGCGTGGTGGGGTCACACTAAACACAAATTGACATTCAACTTGGCTTCATTGACTGCCAAAATGGATCGTCTCCAAGACTAAGAGAGATGGGAATGGATGTTGATGTGGAGTTTAGAGATGAGAGTCAGTGAGAAAACTTCAATAAGTGGTTTTGTGTGCAAGTTACGTTGAAGAAAGAAACCTATGTTGAAGACTGTGAGAGAGAACAGATTTTTAACTTCTGCAAAGGATTTGTGTTGGTGAAGCAAGTGGGCTATGAGTCCCTCATTTATGAATCACATTTATAGTTGATTATCTATGAATCTTGTTTACACAACGATTAATGAGCGAATTATTTATACAATGTTGAATAAATGAGTATGTATATCAATTTTAGTGAATAATAGTATAATTGAAAGGCGAAATATGACACGCTAATCGAATGGATTCCTAAATAAAACATGCAATGAAAATAAGTGATATTGAATGAATTCTATGATCATTGTATAGATCTAGATAGCTAATGTTGAATAAATATTGACATATGTGTCTTTGTGTTGTGCAATGAGCATGATATTTTTTATATAGATCAAGTTGAGAAAACAAAGAATATGAGTACCTCATGGGAGCCCATACCCATGAGGGAATATTCACAAAATCTTATAAATATGGGTAGAGGACATAAAAATACCTCCACCAAACCTATACCATTTAACATACACCTATGTCTACCACTTGAGGCCAAAGAGTCAAGCAAATGATGGAAGGCTACAAGCCTTATAAATGCCAAACGTTAAATAAAGCCTCGAAGCAATATTATGACTTTTGATACCTGTTACAATCACCCATGTGATGAGTTAATATACCATCCCATGAGTCATAAAGACTAGTCTCAGCAGAGGGACCCATGCCTTTGGCATGTGAGATCACTCAAACAACAAAAGGGGGAAAACGGGGGGCTATGAGTGATTAGAGATTGGTTGGTTATCTAAGGTCTGGGAGGGGGAAAATTGGGTTGCATGTGAAGAAATGTTGGTGTTTTATGGATTTTATTTGTATTAATAAATATCATTGCATAATCATCTTCCATTGTGATATTTAGTAATTTCATCATTGAACAAGTGTTGCATGGCAGCGTAGTCCCTGCCAAATAATAAACTAAGTTTCCATGTTGTATATGTCCATTGATTTGTTGTCTTTGTTAGAGGGCTAGTGGCCACAAAACTATGTCATTTATAAAGTCACACGTGTGTTGGAATATGTTGGAAACATGGTCAACAAAATTTTGTATTTGAATCGGACACCCTATCACAAATTATTTTTGCATGTAAAATGTAAGGAGCAAAAGTTGCAGATGCCGCAATAGAGTAGCCTTTATTTAAATGGAAGTACTGGGTAGGGAAAAAAAAACTAATCGTGCATTTTTAATTGTGGATCAAAGAGCCTCTTAAATTCTTGTAGAAAGAGGTTCAATTCATCTATCAATAGTTGTACAGGGAAATGATTTAATTTAAAAAAAAAAAAAATACAAAATTCAATAAAACAATATTAAACATTGGAAAACACCATAAATTTGCACTCAACATGTTAACTAATATGTAGTCAAGAAAATGATTTAAAAAAATTTTAAG
>ML812468.1:30738-64706 GCA_009831015.1 Picea engelmannii
CACTGCAGCACATATTCTAGTTTTATCTGTCTTGTCTCGCAAACAGGTGCCATCCAGTGGAACAATATCTTCTTTGACTATCTCTATTGGCAGTAATCTGTAAAGGGAATCTATCACTTTGATCCATTATACCTTTATCCCTTTAGAAACCCAGATTACATAGGGACGTCTCCCTTGGACCAGCCATCCTAAATAGAAAGAGCTCCCCATCGAGGTGACAGTGGGTGGGGAAGCTCCTGTTACGCCGGTTTTAAGCCTTGACTCAAGCTACTTTAAACCCTTCCTACAAACCATCGATAACACTCTTCAAATTGGTTGATTGTTGTGTCTGGTACAAAATTATATTCTGAGCAAACCACGGGAACTTTTTCGACAACACTTGTTTCATTGAGCAATATAATTCGATCACAATCACCATGGTCATATATTGTTTTTTATAATATATTGAAATTTGTAATGGATATTCCATTACCTGGAAAGATATTCTCTGCATGTTTCTAAACAAATTGTGTAGGGATAGTCAGTGTAACTGTCATCATGGCTTCCTTGTCTATCATGTCTGCACGCATAATGCATCTACTTTTGTTTGCCTTGTCTAAGTAGATGGTATACACGGCCATTATGTCTCTGATGAACAGTTGCCCTGTTCGGCGGTTGTTCAAGCCTTCTATTGATAGTATATTGGGTGGTATAAATTTAGACTTGGTGACATTTTTTTTTGAATAGGAAAACTAATGTGAATGGCAATTTGTATATATATCTTTTTTGTTTTCGTGGATGTACAAGTAGATGCACAATTTGGATAAAGTATGCAAGTTAGATTTTTGTAACCATACCTCTCAGTCTCTGGACCTTGCACTATGTTGGGCGTTTCAATTGTACTTATCGATAGTTCTTGTGAACTAAAAAACATGTGTTGTAAATGATATAAACATATCTACCATGGCATAGTAGAATAAATAATTGAGGATATTTGCTTCCTAAACATAGCAAGAGCATAATCTATGAATCTTTACCTTTGGTCATGTCGTTGTGTTGATGTTTGTGATGATTGAATAGTTATGCCCATGTCACTGGTCCAACTTTTTTTGATGCAAACATGTGTACATCGAACATGAAAACAATTAAATATGCATATGAATTGTATATTGTTCATAATTGATATGGATGTACATTAAGCACATGCATTGTGTTTGATTTAGTATTAATGTTGGTATACCTTTTGGAAGATTGTACTTCATCTTCCTCAGTTGTGGCACATAAGGCTTCATCCTCTTGTTCAACTAGTCTGTATTTTTTCAATGTAGCAATGCAAAGAATACAATGGACATGAAGCCAAGTTGCTATGTAGGAACACATGTAAAAAATATTGAATACAATTTTATTTGTTTCAATGTAGCAGCACAGAAAATACAATTGACATGAAGATAAGTTAATATATAGGAAGATTTGTAGTATCTACATATAAAAAAAAATGAATTGCAAATCAGTAAAATAAATATACAAAGAATAAATGAAATACAAAGCAATGCGATATTGAGTACGAGTAGAAGCACTCCCCTTTGTATGTCTTCTTCTACATTTATGGTTAAGAGTTCTTTGTCTTGTCTAGTTATTCTGTTTGTTTCAATGAAAGAAAGTACAAAATACAATGAACATGAATGTAAGTTGGTATGTAAAGAAAAACAAAGAATATTTACATATAGTAAACTAGAATCAAAGGAATAGAGTAACAGATAGTGTTAGAAGCATGTACCTTTGTTTTTCTTGATCCATGTATGTGTTTATATAGAATTCTTTCTATCCAAAATCTATTACAAACTAGAAAAAACTAAGAAGTTGGATGATTATAGCTGAATAATTTGGTTTTGTGCAACAAGCTAGCCAGATATGCTTTAAGACATAGAAACATGATTTTGCAATATGTTTGATGTATATTTCATAATTCAAGTACAATACAAATTGTATCGTGATCAGACCAGTATGTGTCTAAGATAAATAGGTTGTATTGTGAAATGAGCACATTTGACCATACATGGTCAATAATTGTGTTTTGTACATGGTTTATCTTATCCAAAAAAAAGTGGAGACTGTAATTGTACATGTAGTTTTCCAATTCTTTTTTTCTGGAATTATTTTGTAGCATGTCAATATTGAAGTCTCCTAGAATGATAATGGTTTCATTCAGATGTAAATGTTGCAATGCATTTGAAACAACATTTAGTATGTTCGGCAATGTTGCATGCGGAGCGGCATAAAGATTCAATATTGTAATTTCTGATTCATGGAATATTACTCTTGCCAACACCATCTCAACATTGTTTTCTTCGAAATGCATATGCTCCAAAATTGTTACATGTTTTTTCACTAATATCATCACTCCATGTGTAATGTAACTTGATATGCAATTGTGATTTGGAAATTGTTTGTTTTGCATGCATAATGTCATGTATGTTTCCTGCAAGCACACAATATAGGATTGCATTGTGTCATAGTCATTGAGTATGTCATCCATGTGTGCATGTAGGTTGCGCGTGTTAAGTGAAAGAATTGATACATATGAGTTTGTTTGTATGGATTGGTAATCAACTTTATGTTTGACTTTGAAGTTATCTTTTGTAAGACTGCTTAGCAAATACAATGAGTCTATGCTTCTAACACGAGACGGCGTTGTGTACACAAGTCCATGTATTCGAATTCTAGCAGGGTCAAACGCAACACTATCAAGTGTTATCCCTTGTGATCCGTGGATTGTACATGCACATGCAAGTTTAATTGGAAATTTTTTTCGAATATTCGGTTGACCTGTCTTTTCCGATGTCGATATTGGTTTTGATATTCGTAATATAGGTGTCCAATCGTGTGTTGTGTTTGAATTATATAGATAAGCTAACTTGTTTGCTTATCGGTGACCAATATGCGGGTCATGGAACTTAATCCAAAGGACATAAACTTTTTATCTTTTGGTATAAGCTTTGAGTATTCCATCTGCACCATTCACCAAGCCATCTTGTGAATCATAGTTGCATACATATATTTCAACTAGCATGTCTAATTTCAAGACAAGTTGCAAAGGCAAAGTGGTTGTATGTTGATGACATGGTACATTGCCATGGTTGTCTTCTTCAAGGTAAATTGAAGTTGATGATAATATCATCGCCAGGCATGAGCTATAGCATGTACCTGTTATGCAGTGCAACATCCCTATTCTTGTAGAACAGGTAAGGGAAGGTTGGCTATGTTGGTGCAAGTCGCATGCACCTTGAATTGATATATGTTAAGTCATCACATGTTTGGTTATTTGTTCGCATTCTATTCAGAATTACAATAAATGTTTCATTTGTCTAGCGCATTATAGTATGTAATTCAAATCATTTTATATTGTCTTTCAAAAAGTCATGTGTCATTGTTTGCATATTGACTGTAGGTTGTTCAAATATCAGAGAATCTTGGATGGGTTGCACCTGGTAAAGATCCCCACAGAATATCATGTCAATGTCCCAAAAGTATTTGGTGTGCACATGTTTTATGTTTCTCAGTCGGTTGTCAATGGAATATAAGAAGTGACTTCCAATCATAGATGCCTCATCTATGAAAACAAGTTGTAGTTCTTCATAAAGCTGAGACAAGGTATCTAACATTTCCTTGTTGAGTGGAAGAAAATGTTACTTGTTAAAAGGCATTAAAAATGCAGAGTGGATTGTTGTTCCACCTGCATTATATGCATGTTTTCCTGTATATGTAACTATTATTCCCTTTGGTTTCATAGGGTCAGTCGAATTGTTTGAATCATAGATTCGTATAAGCATTTGGAATAGTGATTTCACGGTGAATGTCTTGCATGTTCCTTCCCCGCCTGTAAGGAACAAGTGCATGGGAGTGTGCATGTTTAAGTGTTTTTTAATTGCAATGTCCTTTAGGATTTCTTGTTGTTCTCGATTCAACAATCGTCTAACTCTGTAGTATTCGTTATTTTCAACAAAGAAATGTTGTTTTGTGACATGAAATCCAAGATTGATACGTTTTTCAATGGCGCCTACTCGAGGACAAGGCAAATATGCTTGCAAGTCGTAGGACTCACAGAGAGTTCTTGTTGTTTTATGGTTTGTTGATGTCTCATCAACATTGTCAGGGTTTTCTAGTTCATGAACTCCACTTTCTAAATCACCCCATGTTGGATTGACATTGTATGTAAATCTAGATTCATCGGTTTGTATTGTAGTTTCATAAGCAATATATGTAGCTTCCCATGTAGGGAAGTTATGTTTTAATGTGTTTTCATTATGATCAAATGGAACGTACAACAATAGTTTTTCTCTACAATAGTTTTCATAGTCGATGTGTTTGTTGTATTTGACAAAGCATATTATATTTGGTTTTTTTCTTTTTGATATGGGCACTGTACCATTTTTTTTAAATGCGATACGAAATCTGCAAGGCAAATATGCTTAATAGGAGATGGATGTTGGAAGTAACAATCAATAATAGAGCGACATATCATGTCCTTTGAATTATCAAGCTCTTGTTCTAGCAAAGATGGTGATTTAAGTACGAATGTGCGTTTGTCAAGTGGAGATGTGTTTATGAAGACATATTTCCTTGAACTACAGTTCAGAGGCAGGGAAAGTGCAATGTGGATTACTTGTTGAACACACATTTGTTGAAGATTAAGTAATGTATTTCCAAATGTACGTATCATTTGCATAGCATCAATATGACTTTTTTCATGTTCTTTGCATATTCTTCTGAATGCACTTATCATAGATTTTTCAACCTTTGTCATGTACGAGGTACAATATGATGTTGCATCATATGAATTGAGGACATGCTGTGCTTCTGTATTTGCATTCCACACAATTGGCATGTCCTTGGAGAAATTGTTGTTTCAAATATGTGAAAGTTTTCGTTTAAGGAAAATTGTTGGTTGTTTAAGTGTAGATTGTATCACATGGATGTACTCATCTTAAATTAGATTTAGTTCTATCAAGAAGACTTCGAAGCTCATTAAGTTATCGAAGTCTCATCGTTTTAGAAATGCGAACAAATATTTAGATTTCTCAATGAGAACATTGTCCTCTAAACTAATTGGTTCTATGATTCTTGTTGTTCTCATTGGCGGCACAAGGAAGTTGTATCTGTAATGTGATTTTTTTCATTTTTTACAGCTTCTTGTATGATAATGTCTATCAACTTTGGCAAGTTCTGGATCCAAATAATATGTGTTTCATGTTATGTATTTGTCCAGAGACTGCTCGATTTGTGAGTTGTTGTCATTTCCATAGACCGGTGCACCCTCTATCCATAAAAGTGTGGTCATGCTCACTCCCTCTATTTTGGAACTCAGTCACAAAATAGTAGTCTGATATTTTTCCAAAAAATGTTTCATTATGACATATCAATTGCCTCAAAGCATTTATTTTATGTCTATAGTAACGAGTACATGTCACTGGGTCCTTTCTTATGAGGTAGTCAATGTCATCATTTTCCAATGTATCGGTTAATTTTTTCTTTTTCATGTTCCTATACAATGCAAACACCGTAGCCACCAACGGATCCCAGTGATGCTCTACACTTGTAAATGTGATGAAAAAAGTTGGGGGTCCCAATTGTCGGATCATTGCAAATATAGTTTTTTTGTTTTGTTGCAAGTAGTCGGGAGAGATGCGAATGTTTTTTAAATCTATGTATCCAATATCGGATTTTAGGATTTTTTCTAGGTTTGTTTTGTACTTGACATCTCTGGCCAATAACTTTCTTCCTTGTAGTTGTCCTTTTATTATTCACACCCACATGCAAGAGAGCACTTGCTCAATTATTATGCGCATTTTTTTGAAAAACAAATTTGTTATGTGACAGAAAAAGTCACCGCTTGAATGTAGCAGTTCCCATCGAACTAATTTTTGGTAGATGAATCGTTCTATGATGTCACTGGGATATGGATCTCCATAGAACAGTGTTGGGAAATTCATTTCCTCAGCAAATTTGTCCTTTAATATTCCAAGTGGACGTTGCCCTTCAGCAAGTGCAATTTCAACAATCTTGTTTTGCAATTCATGAATGCGTTATGAGTCGATGAATCCATGTATCAATGTTTCAGTAGGTATTTCATTCTCTGATTCATCGCTTGTATCAAATTCACTAGTAGTGTCAAAAGTTTGTACAGAATTGTCATTTCCTTGTTCAAAAACATTGTTCCAGATATCATTTATACAGATGTTGTGTGCTTTGTACAGGGCCCTGGAATATAATTCTTTTAATGCTTTCATGACAATGTGCACACGCACTTTACCTGTCTGGTATGCATTCTTATTGCAAATGTCTTTTGAGAGCTACAGCAATTGTCATTGTATCGCTAATGAATTGTGGCGGGGATTTTTGCACAACATCTAGTTGGACAGGGACATTAATAATTGATCATGTTAATCTCATTTGGGGTCGTTTATAGCCCCAGGGTCTGATTTGTGCAAATTCAATTCGCATAGACACAAGTCTCTCTTCAAGTTCTGTAAGTGTAATTATATCTAGTAGTGGTGTGTTACATCTTATTTGGTCAGGTGTTGCAAAGTGTGGCAATTTTCCATTTTCAAGTGATCATTTGCATGGAAGACAAATATTGCTACTGAAAAATATTCTATCATTTAGTGTCAAGCCGAGGTATTATTTTTGCAAGTCAAGGGTGAAAGACTTAGTGTTTTTTACAAAATTCAATTCCTCACAAATCGCACATGCAATGGAATGAGTGTCTTTAATTTGTTCCATATAGATCTGTTTTGCATCTCTCTTTCCTAGACAAGGATGTGTAGTAAGTATTTGTTGGTTTTCAATGCTAGTAGTGCATGGCGTTGGCTCTAGGCTATGATATATGATTTTTACCTCTCGGTCAGTAACATGACCATTGTGGGATATGTAGTTGCACATGTTTCTCTCACGTATCTATTTTTTCAACATGTGGTAGGTTAACTTATGGTTTCCACTTGAAACTAGTTTCACTTGTTGACAAGCCATGTTGAAGGTGGAATCGACATTTGTTATGAGCATTTCCTCCTCGCCATCTCGATGGTGCAAACGGTGATGTTCTTTGTCATTATACATGTGATGTTTGTGTCCAGCAAAAAGTGCGATAATGTGATCTTGTTGTGCACGCACAATTTTTTTTAGGTTGTGATATGTGAGCTTTTGTTTCTTGGTTGAGCTCCCTTTCACCTCATGGTGATCAGTTGTATAACTCAGAGGTCTAGAAGGAAGTGTACCAATGTATTTATTTCTTTCACGTATGACCTTTTTCAAGTTTTGATAAGTCAGTCTACATTTTTTGTTTAAGCTTTGTATGACTTGATGACAATTGGGATGAGTTTCATCCTAATTAGACAATATGCGACGCTTATGAAGATTCGATGCGGGTTGGGTGGCATGGACAGTGGATCTTGAACTAGAAGTATTTCTTATCAAAGGTCGATAATGGATGTGTGGCGTATTTGTTTTCGACAATATGATGTCAATTGTTCGATCGTAGTTTGAATCAATACAGTGGGAATGGACAGTACCATCTGATAGAGTTGACCAGACCTGGATATTTACTCTGAATATGATAGATATCCATTGTAAACAAAATATGCCACCCTCTACATTTCCTTTCTCATATGGCATTGCCATGTTTACAAGGTATTGTTTCCAACTTCCAATTATCGGCATACTTTCTATGAGATATGGTAAAAGGTGTTGATGAAAGTAGTTAAATGCATGTTGACTACCACCTATAATTGCATTGCAAAAGGAGTGCACATTGTAAAGGTGCAGTGAGTGTACATCAAACTCTGTTTCTATCAAATAGCAAATTGCATTGAACAGACTATCTCCACAAGTAGATGTAATAGTTGTTGATATGTGCAATCCATGGGAGTGCATATGATATATAATTCGTTTCCAATGTGATTGAAGGTCTTTTTAGGTGAGGGACAAGTAAATATCATGTCCTCCAAGATTGCATATGGATAATGTTTTATAGAGTAGTGGTTCATAATGACCACTTAGAGGATTGGCATCATGGAACAAGATGCAATATGCATCCCTAGATGCAATTTTGTTGAATAGTAGATAGCTTATTTTTCTTTTTAATAACCAAATTCTAATTGATATATTCAACCACTTGGCCAGACACCGTATACAAAATATATCTCCCCAAAGTCCCCTCTCATGTGCAGGCAGATTTGCAGATGCAGACAACCGCATATTTGAAAAATGTGTACTGACATCATGTATTCCATGTAATTGGCAAAGAAAATTAAATGCCAATTCGTATTGATATGACTCTAATGCCTCAACATTGTCATTTTCTAAACAGACCAAGAAATGATCTATCAATCCATTGTGCAGCTCGTTCGAGGATTAACGAAAATGTAGTAGAACTTGAAATGCATCGAAGAGGCAATCTCCCACAGTATACGAGAATGCATCTAATCTAAAAAGCTCATTGTTATGAAATGCATGGTCGATGTTGTCATGTACAATGGACTTTGCATCTATTTGATAGTAGTCAACCTCTATTACTTGCTTCATATTTTAAGTTGTGATTTTCAAGATGTTTCTTAACTATGTTTAGATAATATGAAAATAGAAAAAATAGGAAAAAGAAAACTATAAGTTTGGAACTGCATACCAATTCCACTATGGATCCTTCAACCTTCTTCATTTCAAATTCAATGCTTTGTGGTTGCTATATCATATGACAAACAAACAAATCTATAGTGAGTGTTGAACCATATAAAAGAGATAATGCAAATTAAACAACAGTATAAATTTTCTTTGTACAAAGACTGAGTATTTAAGACATAATTTTTTAACTTATTTTAGGTGTACATCTTATAAGAGTTTTGATAGTCATTGTATATAGCTTTACAATCATATTCATCATTTATTTTCATCCCCACTCTTCAGAAATCAATACTAAATAGATATGAAACGACTTGTTGATGTCTCCCACTCAGAAAACTCACATAGATGGTCTGTGGGATAAACAAAAGCATAAGAACTAGGCATTATGGACTTGTACCACAGGAATGGAACCATCACATAGAAAAATTTCTTAAGGTTTCAATTATCTTACAAGATGAAGCAGATATTCTAAGATGTTTCAATTATCTTACAAGATGAAGAAGATATTCTAAAATTGGGCATTGGAAAACTCATTCTGAGACAGACCAGTGCACTGTCCATTCAGGTTACAAAGAATCATTTCCACAAGACGAGGTCCAGATCTAAAAACGATCATGGAAGATGCTTTGGAAGACCCAAAGTCCAACATAAAACCAACAACTATATGTGTTTTTTCCTCATCTTGCCCTGTCATAACCTGCAAAGAAGGGATGGCAAGGTCCTCGTAAATGCTTGATCCGCAATGAAAACTCTGAATTCTTTTGGCAAATCCCTTTGCATTGCCATTTTCCAAAGAGCTATGCTATGATGTCCAGGACATGAAAGTGGGCATATGTGATTGCAAGGGGACAGCCTGAAAAATGCACTAAACCTATGGTTTCAGGAACAAAAAGATGAGGAGAACATCCCATTTCCTTTTTTATATGTCATTATGGTTGTGATAGAGGTGGATTATGTATTCAGCATTGACCTGCAAAGGCGACAAGATTTCTTGTTCAACACTTTTCAGGGATAGCAATACATTCTTGTTTCTTTGATCCTAGTAGTCACATATAAGGATGTTTTGTAGAAGAATTTCCACTCAGGTATTACTTCTAGTTTTTTTTACATTTATTTTGATTTCCAACACTTCCTAGTATTGAAAATTCTTACCTGCAAACTGCAAATAGTAAACAACAAACAACGAATAGGAATGAAACCATGGTATTGAAACTTACCCGTGAATGGGGAATGATAGAAACACGGTTCCAATTGCAGGTGCATAATCTCAACCCTGTAAACTGCACCAACATGTCCAACTATGGATGTTGGACACCAACCTTGCAAAGTTGAAGCAAACAAGGGCACAGGATTTCAACCCTGCAAAGTGCAAGAACAGGTCAAACTACGTGTGTAGAACTTCAACCTTGCAAAGTTGAAGCAAACAAGAGCAACCGGCAAACAACAAACTAGTGAGCAAGCACCAAGAGGTACAACTGTAGTTGCAGGACCTCAACTTTGCAAAGTTGAAGCAAACAACAATAAGCAGCATCCATCGAACCAACGAGCAAGCAGCAACCAGTGAACCAGTGATGTCGGTGGAGAACAATATTGCCCAAATTCACTGCAGACAAGATTGTATCCAAAAATCGGAGGAAAATGTATTGTGACGGGCATGTTAAGTAAACATTTAACGTTGTCAGACCTGTTAAGTAAACATTTAAGGCTGTCGGGACTGTTTAAGGGCCTCGCGCTATGTAAACATTTAAAAAAGAATGCAATGTGTCAAGCCTGTTTACGTACTTAATAATAAAAATGCATCTTTAAGTACTTAATAATAATAATAATAGTTCGAACAACAGAGAGTATGCAAAAATTTATAGTCAAAGGACAAACTAATATGAAGTCAATGAATTATTGATCGTTATAGTCCCTCTACGCCTTCGGCAATGACTAATAATAAAACTAAGTGTCGATGCTCAAAACTTTGGATATCTAAACATTTAAATAAAAATAACAAAAATTCAAAAAGATTGTACATGATCAAAACTTTGGATATGTTAACATTTAAAACATTGGGAATAGCGAAGCTGGCAATAAGACTTTAAATCTATTCTCCAATGAGATCATGATATATAAGAGTTTTTTTATTATATAAAAAATAATGTTTTTAGTTCTCTAGTTCGAACAATAGAGATTATGAAAAAATTTATAGTCAAAGGACAAACTAATATGAAGTCAACGAATTATCGATCGTTATAGTCCCTTTATGCCTTTGGCGGAGACTAATAAGGGGTCAATAACAATTATTATACACTAGATAGGATTTAATATAGACATATATTTCTATTTCAAAAATGATGCAAATATAAAAGTGAAACAAAGTAACATAATATATTCAAATATACAATAAGCAAAGTATGATTAAAAAATAAATACTTATAACCTAGGAGTAATACAAATATATATATATATATATATATCACTCACATGAGACTCTATGGTTTTGGGTCTCCTTTCCTTTAGCGCATGATCGTAGGTCGCTAGTTTCCTCCGACCGCAGGCACAAGGACCCCCCTTCCTTCTCCATTACTTTCCCTTTTCGAGTGTTGTTTCCTTGGGGTTGGAGCCATTTTTCTAAAAAAAATCACTACACCTTTCCTATAGCTTGACAGTAGTGGTTTGTCTCTTCATGTAGTTTGTCTAGCCTGGTCGTTTTCGAGGTTTTCTCCCTCTAGTAGTTATAGCTACCTATGAGGATGAGGTGGATTATTCGTTGGACCCCCTAGTTGGTCAGGGTTTGTGGAGTGAGCCAGCTGGCTCTCAACCTTCCTTACCACTGAACTTTCTTTCCAACTTCACTAACCTCATGGATCAACCTCAGTTTGGTGGTTTTTCGAAAGGTTTCTCCACTGGATTTTTCTCCTCCCAGGGAACCTCCCTTCCCTTGGTCATTTTTCCAGCGTGTGTTCTAGGTTTGGCAGCGGGATCTGGACCGGTTTCAGGGTCCATTGGACGGGTCTTTTTGTCTCGACCTGAAGGTGATACCTTCTTTCTCTCTCCAAGTCTCCAACCCTGTGTCACCGATTGACAAAGAGGCTTTCTTTGATATGGATTTCGAAAATTTGGTTTCTCCTGATTAGGGTTTGTACAATCCCTCCGATGAAGTCGTCTCTTCGGGCCTTCTTCCTCCTTCTTAAGGGATCTCTCCTCTTGATGACGTGCTTCCCTCTTCCCCTCCTCACCTCTCTGTGGTGGTTGGTTCCTTTTCCCCGAGCGATTTAATTGGTGATCCCCCCCCCAACTTGTGGGTTTTGCTCCTTCGGATTCCCCTTCAGTCTTGGGCTTTCTCAGTGAGCCATGTGGCCACTTCAGGAAGAAAGAACCGTGAGGATTCTAATGTCAGATATGGTTTGCGACAACTAAAGAGGAAGTGTTTAAAATCTCCAGGAAGAGCGTACAAATTGATTGTGGGGTGGGTATTCAACCGCCCCAGGTTGTGTAAATGGTGGAGACGACTTTGGTTGGCAGGGTTCATGGCCGCAGGTTCAACACAATCTTCTTGAAGGAATGGGTTTCATCTCATTAGGCTGCCACTTTTGACCCACTTCTAGAAGTTCAAACTCTAACGTGGGGTTGGTGCTTTCTCAAGTTCAAATCTCGCAGATGATGTTGGGAGGGATCTACATAATCCATGGTTTATCGACTCCTCTATGATTCTCTTGAAGAAATGGATGCCTTTGTTTAATGCAGAAAAGGAGAAGGTGGATATTATCCTCATTTGGGTCCATTTTCATAGGCTTCCGGTTGAATTCTAGAACGATGAAAGTTTTAAAGTTCTGGGTAATCTTCTGGGCACCTTCCTTGATGCAGATTTGTCCTACCAGTCTACAAGTGATTTGAGTGTGGCGAGAATTTTGGTCTCATTAAATATTCGGAAAGGACTTACCGAAGAAATGGAATTTGTGTACGAGAATGTATCCTACATTCATAGGCTCGATTATGAAGGGATTCCTTTCAGGTGTCACCATTGCCATCAGTATGGACACCTAGCTAGCCAATATGCCTTACCTTTCAACAGCAAACATGGTCATTCGCGCAAGCAAAGGTCTAAGAAAAGGTACGTCGTTGGTGATATGGATCTCGTGCCTCTCTTGGTTTCAAAAGACACGCTACCAAAATTCAAGGAAAAATTAACAGAAGGTTCGAAAGAATTAGTGGTCGGGGTTCCTCCTTCTCAAGGCTTGGCTATTGGTCCTACAACAAGTGAAGAAGTGAGGGAGCAGGCCCTTTCTGATGTGGATTTGTCTCGGGGTCCTGATCCCCAAACGGGTATGCCTCCTCTTCCTTTGCCTGATGTTAATTTTTTAAGTAATTTTCTTCATTTTTTGGGTAGGGAGTGGGTGAACCCTCTCAATGCTCTAAGGTTTCCTTTCGATTTGTCTAGTCCTCCCTCTTTCACCCCTCCTGGCCCTCCCCTTGCCCAGTGCCTTTTGATCCAAGCTTCTCCCCAGTCTCCTAGTTCCCCCCCATCTGATGATGTATCTTCTAGGGATTATGAGGAGGATGTCGTTCATTATTAGCTCCAGAATAGGTCGATTATGCCCTCCCCCCCCCCCCNAAGGGTTCTAAAGGCCTCAGTGGTCTTGGCCATAACTCGTTTCCCACATCTGGTAGGTCTGGCCGTGGAACAAAATCACACCTAGCCAAAGTACAGAATAGAGCATTGGTTGATTTGGTAGCAGGGAGACGACTTTCCATATTTGGGGATATTAGAGCATTGAATGCTCCGGAGGGGGTTCCCCCATGAAACAGTTATCCTTTAACTGTCGGGGTGTGGCAAGCCCTTCCAAAAAATCTTCCTTGAAGAGGCTGGTGGAAGCCAATCAACCAGATATCATTCTTCTTCAAGAAACTCTAGGGGATGCGACCTTTGTTTCAAGGGGTTTAGAGGCTATGTTCAAGTGGTGGAATTTTATTGGAGTGGATGTGAGAGGTAGATCTGGACGGCTTTTCATTGGTTAGAATTCGTGCTCGATAAAGATTATAAATTTATGGGGATTTGAATCTACTTTGGGTGTGAAGTTTCTATCTAAAAATGTTGGGGTGGCCTTTATTGTGATAAATGTTTATGGCCCTTACTTAGATCACTCCCCTATTGGGATTCTCTTAGTGGAAAATCCTTCTTTCACTCTAATCGCCTCATTCTGGGAGGGGATCTAAATTTCTCCCTAGGGAAAGCTGAAGTTTGAGAGCCACGGACCAGACCGGACTCTCTTAGAGATTACTTCACAAACCTCATGTCTTCCAACAGGCTTGTGGATGTCAAACTTGTTAAGCTCACTCCAACCTGGAGAAACATGAGAAGTGGGGAGGACATGATCGTAAAGCATCTAGACTATTTTCTGATTTCAAAGAAGTTTTTGGATGGTCCCCTTCATATTCCTCAGTGAGTTGGTAGTGGGGGTGAATCAAATCACTCTCCCATGTTCATGGAAGTTGTTGGTTCATCCCTGAAGCACCCTAGCCCCTTTAAATTTAACTCGGAATGGCTAAAGGAGGAGAGTTTTCTCCATCTTGTTAAGGACAATCGGAGTTCATTTGATCAAAATTATGACATTCCAATCATTGTTCAGTTCTCTCGGAATCTAAAGAAAGTAAAGCGAGCTATCGTGGAATGGGCCCATATGAAGCGTCAAAGGGATGAACATGAATTATTGGATATTGAAATAGCTCTACAAGATCTATATGAGTTAGATGGATGGAGCTTAGTCACTCCGGACTCTAGGGAAGCTTTAAGAGTTTTGGAGAAAAAGAGTAGAAAATTGTTGGAGGAAGGAGAGGCGGCCTGGGGACTCAAAAGCAGGCCCACTTGGTTGGCTTGTGGCAATAAGAAAACCATTTTTTTCCTGGCCTATGCTAAAGGAAGGAAGCTTTCCAATATTATCTGGAGTTTAAATGACTAGCGAGGTAGTCTTGTTACCACCTTTGAGGGGTTGGCACAAATGGGTAAGTCGTACTTTCAGAATATCTATACAACAGATGATAGAGTGTCAATCATTCACATTGTTAGAATTGTCATTTTTTTCCCTAGATTTGTAAACGAGGATGACAACGGATCTCTTTTTTAAGATGTTACAGATGAAGAGCTTAAAGAGGTCCTCCACATCTTTCAAAAATACAAAATTCCAAGTTTGGACGGGTGGCCTATTGAATTTTTTATTGGGATTTATGAGACTGTTGGAGAAGACCTTTTGGTTGTCGTGGAGGAATCCAGAACAAAAGGGCATGAATCCAGAACAAAAGGGCATATTCATGCGCCTTTCAACTCAACCTTCATTTCCCTTATTCCTAAAGATGACAATCCTCTCTCTTTGGATGATTTTCTACCGATCTACCTGTGCAACTGCATTTACAAGGTGGTGGCAAAGGTTATAGCTCGTAGAATAAGAGGTATACTCTCTACTTATATTTCCAGTGAGCAGTTTGGTTTCTTGGAGGGTAGACAAATTCATGAAGCAATAGGGGTAGCTCGGGGAGGTTTGCACGGTATCAAAGTGAGAAGGGTTAAAGGAGCAATTCTAAAAATAGACCTCTCAAAGGCCTATGATCGAGGTAGTTGGCTATATCTTCGTCTGCTCCTAACTCACTTGGGTTTTGAAGTTCCCTTCATCAATTGGCTCATGAGATGTATTACCTTTGTGTCCTTTGCAGTGCTTATAAATGGGTCTACCTCCCCCTTTTTTTCCTCAGAAAGAGGCCTTAGACAGGGTTGTCCTCTCTCCCCGCTTCTTTTTCTTCTAGTGGCTAAGGGCCTTAGTAGGGCCATTGATCATGCAAAAACGTGGGGAGACTTCAATAGAATTCTAGTTTTTCCCAACCTCAAAGTATCTCACCTTTTTGTGGATGATGTCCTAATTTTTTGCAATGGGCTACCGAGGGATGTAGAGAAGCTCAACGATATTCTGAACATTTTCAGGGATGTTACAGGTATGCAAATTAATGACAAAAAATCTACTCTTTCAGTTCAAAATTTGTCAGAGGCAGAGTTGGCCTACTATAGCTCTCTCTTTCCATATGAGGTGTTTGATATTGATATTAGGTTTAAGTACTTGGGCTTCCATTTGAAGCCAAACAACTACAGAAAGGCAGACAGATCTTGGCTCCTGGAAAAATTGGAAAGAAGGATAAAGATATGGAGTTTCAAGTGGTTGTCTAGAGTTGGAAGGTTAGTCCTGGTAAAGTTTGTTTTAGAGGCCATCCCAGTATACTGGATGTCCCTGGCCTAGATCCCCAAAGGTGTGATGGAAAAAATCAGAAGGATCTTCTTTAAGTTTCTATGGTCAGGGAGTGGGGACAAATATGTCTTTCCTTGGGTCAGCTAGAAGCAACTGGCTACTCCCAAGATGTTGGGGGGTTGCAGCTTCAAAAATATTTTCTTATTTGCCAAGGCCCTTGTAGCTAAGTTGGTTTGGAGATTGATTAAAACAAAGACCCTATGGACTGATGTGGTTTCCCACAAGTATATATTGCCTGATTTTATGGAAGGTTGGGTCCGCAACCCAAATAACAAGGTGGCTAGCTACTCCATAATCTGGAAAGCAGTGGTAAATTATTTCAATGTTGTGGGAGAAGGATTAGCATGGTGAATTGGTGATGGGTCAAAATCCAGGATCGGCCATGACCTATGGCCAGGAAGTGGGATAAACCACCTTCTCCCTGAAGATCTTATGCAACAACTATAGGCTCGGGGCTTCTTCCACCTCAACCAAATCAGTGACCCTGAAACCACCTCTATTTGGAATAAGGGTTGGTTGGAAGCGACACAGGTGTTAGCCTATGGCTTACCTTTACCGATCACTAAGTCTAAATTGTCACCTATATTTGTATTATTCATTTAGGATATTAGTAATATATCTTCAAGTGATGACTAATGAGTTAGTTAAGATTGTCTAGCCTAGTCATCATGCAGGATTTTAGGATCTAGAGAAAATCTCTCTATGAGGTGGCATCACCCATTGTACTATAAATATGTAACATTGGAGTGAATAATTTAGTGTTGGCTATTATGCCTTTTCCGCCATGTTTCTGTTCTTGTCTCTATTTTATCAATTGTTGTTGTTCTTGCTTCTGATTTATCAATTGGTATCAGAGCTCATATGGTCTTAAGGGCCTAATTAGTAATGTCACCGTGGTAGTTTTCATGGATAGTGAAGAATTCAAGCTCGCTATGGTAGATGTTGCTCATCAACAAAATTGCATGGATTTGGAGGCACACTGGAAAACAAGGTCACAGTTAATTTGATTTCTTGTTGATTTAATTGGCTATTCCTTAGTTATATTTCAGAAAATATTTCTTTAAAATCATGTATGTGAGATCTCACGGTAAAGGAGTGAAAATAGAACTAGTTGTAATAATATCAGATCCTTTGTGAATAGAGTAAAGGCCATTGAAGATGCCATATTTGTTGTAGCGATGACACATGCAGAGTACGATGTTCGATCTATATAGTTATCCAATTTGCAATCTACAGAAGTCATTTTTTGAAGATCCAATCTACATGATCTAGAAAATAGCGATCCAATATGGTGTAATTCATTGTCATAGGAATGGGCAAGGTGATCCGATGTGTAAGAAACTAGATCAGTTTCTACATTTTTCGTTGTGCATTTGATCAGACTGGAGAGAGAAAAGAAAATTTTCCCTCCATCATTGAATTTGAACAAGGTCTGCAATAAAGTAAAAAAAAAATCTCTTGTGTGTTGATAGTCGTTCACAAGTATGCGCGTGGTGACAATAATCCAAGTCTCGGTACTGGACGTGGTCGGGGTGAAGGCTTCAATTCCCAATGGAGTAATTCTCTCCACTAGTGTGGATGAGGAATTAACTAAGGCTCTTTAAATACTCAAGTGTGTTGGGTCATGGCTTGAATCCACATTGGTTTCAACGAAGGAAATCTCGTAGTGTTTGTGACTGTAGCTCTGTTGAAATAACAACCACAAGCTATGTTACTTGGCTCATGCAATAGCTATGGAACCTTCTCTCTCGCAAACTCTAGATCAACCAAGAGGCTCGGAAGCCGCAGATTCCGTTCGTAGGCCCTCTTGATCCAATCCAAGAGCAACAGACCCCCTAGTAGGCGCTTGTTCACCAGATAATCATGAATAAGAGTTAGGTTAAGTTCTCTGATAGGCACTATGACCACTGTGCGTGAAAGATCTGTCCCGACAGCGAATAGCATCAATCCAGCGTGATGGTTAAGACCGGCGCGGCGCGAACCGAAGGGCATCCCTCTAAAATCATACTGTATAATTTTGTACACGTCCACGACGGCCACGGCGTCACAAAACTCAACACAGGCCGCAATCAAGCAGAGAAAGGCCAACACCGTCTGCATCGACTCCACCATCACTCTCTCCCCGCTCTTCAACGATTGAATCTGCCCTCCACACGGATCTGTAGTTTTCCCAGCAAAATCGGATCTAAGATTCACCAACAGGGATCTGTGCCTCCAAAAGGGAATCAAATCTGCAAATTCTTCCATGATTCAAGTCCTCAAGTGATAATTCTCATTAAGAAGAAGTCCACCTTCCTGAAAATCTGCAAATATACATGAATCTACCGCCAGTGTCGGCGGTCTAATCACCAGGCTAGAGACAGACGGACAATCTTGGCATCATAGCGCTTTGTGATGTAAGACAAACAGAGATCTGTGCTCTTATATGACCGTGCTGTGCTCCGGAGTCCCATCCCAAGAAAAGGGGATCTATGCGGATTTCACACTACATCAACTCACTGTATATCTGTACACACATCCAGTAGTATACAGAGCGACTATATAGTTAGGGCAAGACACTCAGAGCTCTCCGACATTTTGTGCGTGGACGTCTAAACTGTGCCCCCACAAAAGCCAATGGAATACGTCGATTGACAGAAAATACATCGATCCAGGCACTCTTTCATTTCCCCAAGGACATTTTTATACATCGATCCAGTAAGTCTAGGGTTCTATTCATGGGTCCTTCGATTTTCTCTAGCAATTAGTAAAGGGACGAGGTGAAGGCCATCGATTTCTTTCCGCCTCGATTATTCTTTCGATGTTAGTGGTTTCCAACGGCAAACAATTCGGTCTGTTTTCTTGCACTCATGGGGTGCCATTCATATTATGGCTTTAGGTACATAAAGGTGATGTTGACGATTTTATCCTATAGTGGCATAGTTTTCTAGTAATGTGCATGCTGCTATGAGGGCATAACTTTGATTTCCAACTTTCTTTCCAGTGGAAGAAACTTGGGATATTCTCAGCATTGGGGATGTTACTTATGATTAAGGAGATCTCCACAACAAAAAAATAGAGGAATTGCATTGTTTCTGAGTAAACAAGGGCAATAATGTTAGTCAACAAGTCACTTGTACTAACCTATCTGTACCTGCTCATATACATCTCACTGTCTTCAGGTGTTATTCTCTACAAGAAGTGGGTTCTATCAACAAAGCACTTCAATTTTCCATTTCCCATAACTCTCACCGTGATTCAAATGGAGTTTTCTGGAGCAGTTGCATTTATTTTGTCATGTTCTCGAAGGTCAAAGCTCATGCATAAACTTTTGAGAGTTTGATAAAGTAATATTGTGTCCTTTGGAGGATCTATAAGGATTGATGTATTTTAAAAATTGGTGTCTCTCTTTAGTTTAGAGGGAACAAAAGTTTACTTGAAGGTTTGATAATGAGATGTGATGACAAAGATTGTAATTGAAAAGAGAATTGCTCTTAGGTATAAGAGCTTATTGTATTAAGCATAATAAAAGTTCATTTTTTTTGGTGGTGTTGAAGTGTCCTAGATCCACCCGAAATTGAATAAGGGAATCTTAGGTACACATTGTATTGTGTGCGATGGTGAATGATTCTTTGAATGTTTTCATGGTGTTTTGTGTCGAGTTTTGACACTACGCTTATGATTTACTCTACAACTATACGCACATGGCCTTCCAAGCAAGTTAATTCAAGCACACAATTAACACTAGTGAAGTACAAGCAATCAAAGCACAGATGATCAAGCATCTATGAAGATAATTATCAAGCATTCAAGTCGTCAACCACATCAGCAATGGACAAATCAAAGTATTCGAACTCAACACATCATGGAGCATTTGAAGTTAAATTGTAACTTGCAAACAATGTTTATTGTAAGATTACTTAAAAATCATGATTTATTGTAACTTGCAAATAGTCATTTGGTAAGTTTACTTGTCTTTATAAATCAAGTGAAATTGAATTTGTCATAAGGTGCATTTTCGACTGAGCCCAACACCCAAGATTCATTGTCATTTTGAGTCGTAATTGAAGGATGAGTACTTGAAAGTCAAATCATTGTAAACGTCAAAGTTTTGGGTGCATTTTCGATGGTAACTGACATCCTCAACTTTTTGGAAGCAAGAAAGAAAGAAGAGTTCAAGTGAGCATGAATAGCAAGCGAGCGTGAAGATCAAGCAAGCGAGAAATAAATTCAAGCGAGCGAGAAGAGCAAGTGAACAAGAAGTTCAAGCGAGCGTGTTCAAATGGAGCGAAGTCATGAATTATTAGAGTTACTGAACACTCTAATAAACACCACTGAAAACAACACAGTGGCATTGAACAAAGCAACTCTTCAATCAGTGCTAACTTGTTTGCAAGTGACGCAAGCTAAAGTTAGACTTCTTCAATCTCTATCCCAGCGATTGAATGACGAGTTGATAGATCTCAAAAATCAACAGCCAATGAAGTGTTCTAAACTAGTTTTTGTTCAGCACACCCTCTCTATGATGTTGATGATGATGATGTTTTTTATCAACAACCAGTGAAGGAACAACACAGTGATACAACTTCAAAATCAGTTTCAGGCAAAGTTGAATCTATTCATGAACCTACATTTCAAGAGTTTTCTATTGATTTCAGTGAAAAAAACTTTTCAATGATGCATCAACATGCAGTAAATCCACTTCCACGGATTTCAAAGAAACAGGGTCATAATACTCTTTCCAAGCCCATCATCAAACCTTGGGAAGAAATCATCTACAACAAGAATAGAATAGGACTTGGATATGATAAGGAAGTTACCTTTCATATTCCTGATTATTCCAGAGCAATCAAGTTCCAAAGTGTTGGATTCCTTCAAGAAGATTCACTTTCACCTGTTTGAGTTCAACATCAGAATGATAAGTGCCAACATTGTAATCAAGTTGGTCACAAGAAGAATCAGTGTTTTGATCTCCATCCTTGCCAACATTGTGGCAAGCATAACCATTCTTCAAACAAATGTTCAACACTGAATAAACCTGCAAGATTGAAGATTCACTATGAGTGGATTGATCCTTGGAAATGGTCATCAACAACCAAGCGATTATATAAGTCTTACCGTAGAATTCAATCTAGAGTAAAGACCAATCTTGTATCACATAACATTTTTGTACCTCATATAAGTGGTCCCCTTATGGCGTAGCTTTCGAGCATGGCCCTCACGGGATGAGATAACATGTGGTTTTTTCTGCATGCCCACTTTGTGATGTACTCAAATGAAACAAGTATGGTACTCTCTTGAGCATAAAAGGGGGAAGTACAATGATGTAACTCTCATACACCTTAAGGGGGGGAGTTCAAAATCCCAGTGAAGATGGTTCATGAAACCACTTGTGATCTCTCCTTTCAGCTGACAAAGGAGGGAATTGATTATGGAATTGAAGATGGTTGTCAGAAAGAAAGTTTCGACAACAACAAACATCAAATATGCCAGATGGGCATGAAATTTGTCAAATGGGCAATTGCAATCTATAGATGACAGACTTTGGCAAAATTATGGTTCAACAAGTTTAAGTTGAATCATATAGATTTTGATTTTGAGAGCAATGATGTGAACATTTGGTTCACATAGATGGTCATTCAACCTAGCAGAGGACAAGAGGATCCTTATGCATTGCAGCTTGGCATTTGATTGAGTTGGCAGGCATTTTTCAGGGATGTGTCAGACAAGAAGTTGATTCACTTCTCTTGGTTCGCTCTCATCAGATTGGAGTTTACATTAAGTAAACAATTTGCATACATCCTGGCTCACATGATTACATAGTGAGATTTTCCAGAGATGGCAGGCTTTAACAAGATTATGGTTTAATGACTTGTAATTGAATCATATACATGATACATTGGAATGTTGTTGGACACCTAAAAGTGTCAAGATTGGTTAGTGGTTATCCAAAATCCATCAGATACATGGTATCAATTGATTAGTGATCATCCCAAACCACGGATTCAGAGAGCACTTTCAGTGATGCACTGATAGTAGAGTGGTGATACTACATGTTCACAAATTAGCAGAAGACATCAGATTCTTCTAGCTAAAATACTTGGCAAAATGATCAAATTGTCAAGCAATCAGGAAATGTTCAGATATTGCAGTTGTTCACTTCCATATCTGAGCTCTCTTCCAGTTCATTTCAAATGAACATGTTCAACATCCAGATTGGCGATTTTTCAAGGAGTTCTTCATTGAAGCTTAGCACAGGAGTTGCAGTATGAAGACTTAAAAATTGATACCAGTTTATGCTTTATTGTTGGTATTATTAAGGGGGGGATTGTTAACCTATGGCTTACCTTTTCCAATCACTAAGTCTAAATTGTCACCTATATTTGTATTATTCATTTAGGATATTAGTAATATATCCTCAAGTGATGACTAATGAGTTAATTAAGATTGCCTAGCCTAGTCATCATGCATGATTTTAGGATCTAGAGCAAATCTCTCTATGAGGTGGCATCACCCATTGTACTATAAATATGTAACATTGGAGTGAATAATTTAGTGTTGGCTATTATGCATTTTCCGCCATGTTTCTATTATTGTCTCTATTTTATCAATTGTTGTTGTTCTTGCTTTTGATTTATCAAGAGGTGGGTCTAGAGGAGCACCATTATGATAATTGGTCAAATTATATTCATTTCTTCCCATATATGTATTACAGACAGAGAAGATGAGATGGTATGGAAGCACGCGGCTCATGGGGCCTATACCCTAAGCTAGGCTACATCCACCTCAATTTAGATAAAGGCCTTTGGAAAATTAAATGCCCAATGAAGGCCCGTATTTTCATGTGGTGCCTTATTGTCAATAAAGTTCCCAAATGGGATAGCATGAAGAAGTGACAGATTGAAGGGCCTAGAAGATGCACACTTTGCCAATCAGAGGAGGAAATTGTTCCACATCTTTTCTTGGGATGTCCTTATACCTTGCAAACTTGGAAGGAGTGTTCCTCCCTTTTGAACCAAGATTGCCAGTGGAGGGGAGACTCTGTGGAATCATCCTGGAAAGACTGGCTCTCTGTGGCCTCAAACAAATTTATCAAAAGTTCTTCCTCTCATTGTCAATTGGGTAATATTTGGTTATCCAGAAATTCCTCCATTTTCCAGGACAAGAAGCTCTCCCCAGAAATTATTGCTGCCCAACGCATCAGTATTTTGGCACATTTTCCTCAAGTTAAAGGATCCCCCTTTGTGGATTCCCCAAATTGCACAGGTGGATTAATCGATACCTTGAGATTTTTTGATGGAACTTCACAGAATAATGGAGAGTTTTGTGGGGGAGTGTTGAGATTTGGGTACCTTGGAAAGTGGTCCCCTTGTGTTTGTGAGTCTCTAAATACAAAGGGGGAGACCTGTTTTGGGAAACATGGATATTACAATTTCAAGAAGTAAGAATAAATAAAAATACAAGAAAAAAATATAATCGTTATAACACTTGAAATAAATGTAAATCAACAACAAAACAAAAAGCTACATACCTAATGGGTATAGACCTTGTCAATATGAATGAAGTTAAATGTTTTTACTATATATTAATCATATAAATTAGCTTATGATGAATAAATGTTATTAAACTTACCCAAATTAAAATAAAATAAATAAAAATACATTTATCATTGCTTGCAAACTAGTAAATACAAAGTGATCCATGTGATTTAGTCAATATGCTTGGCAACTTATCCATCAGCATGTAAAGCGTATTTAACCAATGTCTTTTTATGTTACCACCTGTCCCGGCACTAATGCATCACATACTTGTGGGAGATGCTTTAATAATTATAGTAAATCGTGTTGCTTTAAAGGAGGACAGTGATCATTCCACGCACTTGGCCCTCACACATGCAAAAATGCCTCAATAAGAAAACCCCTCTCGGGATGGACAGGTTTATGGCCTTTTTCTATCATAGTTTCAACAATTTTTTAACCCCTCTAGGGATGGACAGGTTTATGGCCTTTTTCTATCATAGTTTCAACAATTTTTTAACCCCTCTAGGGATGGACAGGTTAACCCTGTTGGGATGGACAGGTTAATGGCCTTTTTCTATTCTAGTTTCAACCCTTTTTTTGGGAAGGTGAAATTGCATACATCAACACTATGATGATTCAAAATTTGTAAATGGTTTTGATCACCTCTAATAAAAGGTGTGGTGTGTGCCTATAAAAGTGCGTAATAACCATGCTTTAAATCCTGAGCTTTGTTGCACAATAAAAATAAAAATCCTATATTCGTGACAAGTAAAAATACAAATTAACAATAATAAAAATAGGCAAATAATCTACATACAGAATTGGTTCAACAATGTTGCCTTCAAGTTCTTCAAAATGGATTCTCTCTTGTAACAAAATCAAGAAACTCTAAATAAGAACTAGGCTTCAAAAATAACTAAAAAACACTCAAATATGCAATGTACAGTAAAAATGCAATACTAACTTGAAGAGTCGATAATGAAGGTAAAGTTCAAATTGGGCCAAATCGATGGATTGGTTGTGCTGATCTCTACAAGTTACCCTTGGGAGTAATAGCTACTCTACAAAGCCATGGGATCTATAACTTGCACTAGGTATCTGTGATGTTAAAACTACAATATGAAAACAATAGTGGATTGGTGGTGAGATGATGAGGTTCTCTGAAGAGGATGGTTGGTGGAAAGCATATGTGAATAAACTCAGAAGAGCCATACTAGAATTAAAGGAGAGGAGGATGTGTTGGTTTGATCAAGGAATTCACATCAAGGGGTTTGCACTCCAATGCTAGGTTACAAACCCAGTTTTGTGGAAGCTAATGCAGTTGAAGAGCACTGGTTGTGGAAGGTTCTTTCGCAGATGACAGCCCCACTCAAATCAAAGGTTTTCATAACTAGTATTGGAAAACAAAGCAATAACATGGAAGATACTCCAAAGAAAATGTAGAGAGGCTGAGTTATTGTGCACTCTGCAAACAAGCATTCGAAACCGTAGATCATTTGTTGATTAGCTGTTCATATACTGTAAAGGTTTGGGAGGAAATGGATGTTTTCACTAGTTATAGGGGGCTCGACAGGGTGTCTATAAATAAGTGTTTTACAACCTGGACTATGAATAGATCCCCTAAAGCTTTCCAACCCATCCCTTAGTGGTAGCTTGGGGTATAGCTAGAAAGTAATGCTAATATCTTTCAAGAAAAATTTCATCCTACTTTTCAATGTGCCTGTCGGATTTCATTCATCTTCTCCCGAGGCATGCCAAGGCCATAATTCTGTCTTTGGTGCTGGTCGCTTGTTCTTGAATGATTCACGTATTCTTATGTTTAAGATAGGGCTGAGTGTTGGGACTAATAATTATGCTAAGATTATGGCTCTGAAATACCTAATGAAACTGGCTACAGAGAAAGGTGTTGAACTAATTCTAGTATTCAGGTATTCAACTTTTGTTGTAAATTGAATGAGTGACAGTTACAGGTTGAACAGTCTCACATACAGAATGTTCACAAGCAGGTGAAACTGACAGATCTGTTTTTAATAACATTTGATATCAACATTGTCTACAGGGAATTTGAACACAAGTGCAGATGCTCTATCAAAATAAGGAATACAATTTGCAGTTTACTCAGGTTTCTGATTGAATCTATCGATGGCATTTAAAGCAGATAAATCCCAGTAACAGCATTTGTTTGAATCAGAGTGTTTCTATAGGATTGAGCATAATGATGTTTTACAAGTCATGACGTTAAAAGTCTGTATCTATCTTGACAAGGAAGAATTATTTTGGTCCTTTTGAGATTGTGGGGTCCTGTGGACCTGTAGACATTAGTTTTGAAGCCTAATAATTTTCTGAACTATTATGGTATCTTTTTGGGGTAAGGCTTCCAGGTCATATCAACAAAGCTTGAATTTGTGTATGACTGTTTAGTTAATTTTTGAACGATGTTAAACATTTAGTAATAAAATGTAGTGTTTCATATCTAATAAAATGTTACGAATTTTTTTCAAAACAACAAAAATGCAAATGACATTGATATCTGCCATAACTGTTTCTATTAAAAAACATGTTTTATTTAACAAGTGTTGTAAAAAACACATTATACTAACATATATCGAGAGATTAGTAGATAAGTGGTTATTTCAAAGCACTTTCAAAGCTGAAAGTACAAATTCAAGACCTCCTTTAAAGAGATCACATTAAAAACCATTATAATTGACATGTATCGAGAGTTTCTAGGTAAGTAGTTATATCAAAGCACTTTCAGAGCTGAAAGTGCAAATCCAATACCTCTTTTAAAATAGATCGCATTAATATCGCCATATAAGTGGTTATATCAGAGCACTTTCAGTGCTGAAAGTGCAAATCCAATACCTCTTTTAAAATTGATCACATAATATCGCCAATCAAAATAACCATTGCATCCAAAATCCAGGTTAAAGTCCGGATATGCTTCCCAATTCGGAAAGCAAGACCTGAGCATAACCATTGCATCCAAAATCCAGGTTAAAGTCCGGATATGCTTCCCAATTCAGAAAGCAAGACCTGAGCATTGATACCGGGAATCATAGTGTTCTATTTTTCAAAATTATTAAAATTTTATAAAATACCTACATTCATATGTGAGTATTATTGCACCTTGTGCTTTTGAAAGTTTCATTTAACACATACAAATTGGAAAGCAATCTGGTTCAAACTCCAAAACCAAAATCTAGGTACAATAAAATTAAGAGGAACAATCTTCTATGATCATAAAGGCTAACTATGTTTTCGAATCTTGGGCATAGTTGTAGGATTACAGGAAAACATCCCAGGCCATAGTTGTAGGATTACAGGAAAACCCCAAACTCACCAGCTCAAATCAAGAAACTTTGGCTACCAGCGGAGATATAAAACTGCTTAAAATCAAAATTAAATTGCGAGCATAAACACTCACAAAATGTGATGCAGAGCACATACCTAATTCATATTCCTCGAATCCACCCGCAAGAAAGGTCCAAATAAAACTGATTTGTAACATGTTTCCAAAAACCAAATGTCCAAATAAAACTGGTTTGTAATATGTTAACCAAAAACCATATCAATGAGCTTTGGATCACTATCTGTATGTGTTAAATAGAATTATTGCATTTCCATCAACCAGCGACAAGCATTCCATGTCTGGTGATTTCGTTATACAAGCTCACTAGTCTATAACCTAAGACATGGATAGAATGCATCTGTAACTTGACTAACTTTGGCAGCACATTTCCATTAATTGCCTTTCTATCAACCAGCGACAGGCATTCCATATCTGGTCATTTTGTTGCAAGCTTACAAGTTTAGTCCTAATCTAAAACTAACCTCAGACATTGATACAATGCACCTGTAGCTTCACATAATTTCAGCAGCACATTTGGACATAGAGAAAACCAGTTAAGAGGTTGTCTAAAACATCCTTACTAGAAAAGCACTTGGCACAGATAAGTTACTACAAAGGAATGTAAGATGGATAGGAAAAATGAAGTCCAAAAGAGTTACCGACTGCATGACCTATAGGGCCATAAGATTTTAAAAAAATGGATTTAAAGCTATATAATATAGCCTTAAGCTTAAAAGAAAATAAAGGGGTGGGAGAGCAGGTTGGCCTCTTCCTAGCCAACATAAACATGACCCCCACCAACCCCCGTTTTTAAATTGATAATCTTGCAGCCTCCAAATCATTAATTCGTGTAATCTTCTATGATACTAAAGCCAACAAAAATTGCCAGGGCTATTCGAAAAGGCACATTAATTTAATTTTAGTTTATAATTTACAATAGCAGGAAAGTATCAATTGAGATATTTAATAATCAAAGTGATCCATGTGATTTAGTCAATAATGATTAGATGTCATCTAATCATTCACCAATTTCTCCTTATGTTAAGCTGAAAATCAATATGCCGACATTTACCCAAAATGTTAAACACTATTTAGAATCCCTATATAATATTCATATATTATTTGTTCTTCATAACAGTACCACACCAAGCACCCCAATAACGTTTACAAAATCTTGCATTCATTCCACAAAAAGACTAATATCTTGATTCCTAACTACTAGCCAAAGAAAACAAGGGACTGATTTCTCAAAAAGAAGTTCAATACCACAAAAATTTTCAGTTTTTGAGCTGGCAAAAACTCAGTGTTCAAACATCCATACTTAAAACATCCGCATTCTCACTATAGCTTGGGAACAACTTAATTATAGAAATAAAAACTCAACTATGTATAGANAAAGAAGTTCAATACCACAAAAATTTTCAGTTTTTGAGCTGGCAAAAACTCAGTGTTCAAACATCCATACTTAAAACATCCGCATTCTCACTATAGCTTGGGAACAACTTAATTATAGAAATAAAAACTCAACTATGTATAGAGAAACACATCTTTCTCTTTAATCAGAATTACTGCTTAGGCTGTGGAAGATGGTTTTGATGCAGCTGAAGATAAGCGGGTAGCTCTATCTCTCTTCTTTGCCAAACTCTCACTTCTATGATCACGTTGTTCTTTCAACCTCGTTGCAAGGAGCTTCTGGTATTCAGCTGCCTCTGACTTGGCCTTAGCAACCCGCTGCTTCTTTTCTGCAATTCTACTGCGCTTCCTTTGCAAAGTGAGGGGAGTCACCAATCTCTGGATCTTAGGTGCCTTACTACATTTCTTACCTAATAAACAACATCACAACACATAGGCTAGTCATCAGAAAAGTTTGAGGAATACGTGAGAGCACAACTTCAGTGCCCTCTGTCATCCATGTACAACAGAAAGAAACATTGTATTAGAAGATTTGCAAACCTGATTTGGTTACAAAAGTTCGACGGTAAGTGTTAACATATTTTCGCACATCGTCGTCCTTTGTAAGGTTGAACAACTTCCTTATCTTTGATGCCCTCTTCGGTCCCCTCATCCTTGGCTTTTCAGTGTCAGTGAGACCAGGAAGATCATTTTCACCTAACCAGAAAAAACATATCAGGATCCAAAATTTCACTAATTGTAGAAAAACAAATAGAAGCATGCCGCATAGCATGTAACAGGTCATTGCATACCCTTTTTCACAATAACTAAGTTCAATACAGACAAATCCTGGCTCACAATGCATCCTCTCACTGATTTACGTCTTCGCTCTCCCTTACGCCTGCCAAACCCCCGGAAGCAAGGTGTACCTGAACATGGCAATAAACAGAAAAAATGAACATATAGCCCCAGTAACTAGAAATAAAAGCAATGGTATCTAAATTAGTAGCACCTCTGTGCAACAAGAGTCTAACTCGGCCTGGAGTAAGAACTCCTTGTTTCATGGGAAACCCCTGCTTATCACATCCTCCCATGATTTTGAAGACATAGCCCTTGAATTCCTGTAATTAAAAATAAATAAAAATAAAAAAATGTCAGTAATCACTCTCAAAAAGAAAGAAAACAACAAATTGACAAACGGTTGAAGTCTGGGAGGAAATATAAACATACCTCACCAAGGGCATCTCCGTTGACCTCCTGGGAAAGTCTTTTGTCATAGAAAGCACGGCTGTTCAAGGAGTAAACAAAGTATTAAATAAGACCAACCAAATTTTGGCTTACAGATCACAGTAAATAAGAACAATTTAAAGCTACAGAGACCAAGCAGCTATAAGTAGATAAACACTAATATTTTTAGCTTGAAAAAAGGCATGTTTGGAATATTTGCCATGTGCTTGTGGAAACAATATCACCATTGGATATAAAAAATTTAACTATGGGAAATTGAAGCCCCATGACCAAAAACTGGGAGTTGGATACCACAACATTGGACAAACTATGGGAAATCCTAAAGCCAAACAGCATGATGCTAGCATATATTACAAGCATGGTTAAAATGGACAAACTAAGGGATATTCTAGAGCGTAACGTCATGATACTGGTGTATATCGCAAGAATGGTTCTGTCGTGAACTAAGAAACTGAAAAAGATAAAGGTAACTCCATGAGAGATTCCAAGTAAATGAGTGCATGATTGCTGGCAGGCCATACACAGTAACAGCACTTCATATGGATCCAAAAGTTGGGCATTTTCACGCATAGAAATCAAATTGTGCAAACTAAAGCTTACACGACATTGAATACACTCACAAACCTTGCAGACCAACAAAATGCAAATTTAATTGGTTCCAATTGCAGATTCCGAAAATTTGAAATTCAATACCGTAATGCCAATGTTAAATGTTGGGCTACTTCAGTATGTTTTTTTCTATATTTTGTATACTATCTATGCATGCTAAACATAAAACTATGGCATGACAATAACAAAAGCTACTCACAGTTTCTGATCATCATCAATTTCCAATTTCTTCTGACACCCTGTAGTAGGATTTGCAATATTGAACTGCATCAAAAGTTCAAATGCAATATTAGAAAGCAAAAGTTAATGAACATACAAAATCAACAGTAGAAGATTGAGCAGTTCTCCATTTATACAATGATAAAATGATATATAATTTTTATAAAATGATTCTTCACCACAGATGGGTAATGACAAGTGCAACAGCAACACCATCTTTTTAGCAGAATAATCATTGTCATTACAATTCATATAATAGATTAAGATTTCAATAGCCTCAGCAAATTTTGGTGGGCTTTTCTTCGTGAGCATTTCATTATATTTCATGTAGCAAATGTCCAGATTTAACCCTACAGAAATTATCAGACTTGAAACTGTTGCAATGGGCATTTACAAGGGAACAAACATAAAAATAAGAGTAGAATTCGTCAAACCACTACATAAACTTCATCCTTCTGACCTTGAACTGCACAACTCGTGAATTTCGTAAAACCTTTCTCTATCCGCTGACTTTAATATTAATCTCCAAATGTTTTGACAGTTTTGCGTGTTGCCATTCCTCTTCATTGGAGACATTAAGCCCAATTAACCAAAATGAAACATTCAAATTAACTTCACAAAGGCCTATATAACCTCTCTTCATTAGAGAAACTAATCCAATTAACCAATATGAAGAACTCCAGTTGGCTTAACAAAGTCCCATCCAACCTCTCTTCATGAGAGAAATTAGTAACCAAAATGAAGAATTCAAGTTGGTGTCCCAAATGGTGTGCCCTATCCATCTTAGAAAAATCGAGCCCAATTAACCAAAACAAAATATTCAAGTCACCTTCACAAGTCTATTTAAGTCAAAGCACTTGAGCCCAAGGGGTTAGCTCAACCAATTGTCGACAATGTTGTTGGGCATCTGCTTAGTTCCATGCCAGTAGGTGACCAGTTTGAATTCCCGTGGGCAAGGACAATCGTCTATGCCAACAAGTTTCCTAGGGATGGCTATCCATGATTATGGGGAAACATCCCTTGGGTTTCCTCATGAGGTTTTTCTATGCCAACAAGTTTCTTAGGGATGGCTATCCATGATTATGGGGAAACATCCCTTAGGTTTCCTCATGAGGTTTTCCTTGGACTAAAAAAGTCAGAGCACACTTGAAATACTGGCCCAATTCAAAACTTGGTGGGCACACTCAAGAAAGAGGGAAAGTTAGGCCTAATTCAAATCCCTTTGAGCGAGATGCACTAGTCTATGCTGATGTGTTTACTAGGGATGTTATCCACGAATGTGGGGAAGCATCCCTTGGGTTTCCTCGTGAGGATTTCCTTCAAAAAAATGTCAAGAGCAACTGACATTCTGGCCCAAGATCAAAACTTAGTGGGCACACTCAAGAAAGAAGGAAAGTTAGGCCAAGGGAAACTGCTTGAGCCATAGCTAGTTTTGCAAAAAAATAAAAAATGGCCAGATATATGAAGAATTCAAGTTGGTGTCCCAAAGTTCTATCCAAACTCTCTTCATTAGAAAAATTATGCCCAACTAACCAAAATGAAAAATTCAAGTTGGCTCCACAGTTTATTTGATTATGGTCTACTGGTAAGTCCAAGCACTTGACATTCTGGGCCAAGTTCAAAACTGGGAGTGCACACTCAAGAAAGAGGGAAAACTAGGCCAAGGACAATTTCAAAATCTCCCGGAATTTAATAGGTTCAAGTAAAAAATACAATAGGTTAAAATCTTGGGCATATTTTAATATTTGGTTAGTAATTATCCTTGCAGACAATGTTAAGTTGCATACCTCCACAAAGTTTTAAATGGCAAGTAACAATGAACATCAAAATATGCATACATATCAGAAAATTATACATACATTATAGTATATTCATATACTTGTATACAGGTATAGATACATATTGCCTCAACTCATTTCAAGATTCCAAATTTCCCAATACCCATTATTAACCTCTCGTGGAAAATACAAGAGGTAAAAGCTTGCCAATATTTTAATACTCGGTTAATAATTATCATCTCAACCATAGTTTTAAAAACCGGAACCGGCACGGGAACCAGTCGAGGGTCCAACCAAATCCAGAACCAAAACCGGAACTAGAACCGGTAATGAACTGGTCGACCATGGTTTTAAAAACCGGAACCGGCACCGGAACCATTCGAGGGTCCAACCAAAACCGGTCGAACCTGTTTTAATGAACCGGTTTTTTCAAAAATACATAAACTATCTAAACTTTAACGAAAAAATATATTTTTAAAATTTTAAATCATGTTTCCAAAGCATTAGAGACAACATATCCAAAGTATGCTCATGAATATATCAAAAAGACACCAAGTGCAATACATATCTAGAGATCGGAACATAAATACATAATCAAGGAGGCTTTAAATGGCCTCTAGAACATCAAATAAAAAACTAACAAGAATCAAGCCTATAAGTCACTATCTCATTGATCAACATGATCAACGATCAATCATCACTATTGCTAGAAGTAGAACTGGCATGAGCATGCTCGCCCTCGGCATCATCATCTGTCTCTAACTCGGGCTCAAACTCATCATCTAAATGTTCCCAAATGCTGAATAAGAGAGATGTGAGGCACTTAGAGGGGACTGAGAGTGTCTTATAGACTAGAATTAGGGTTTAGGGGATCTTAGGTTTTAGGTTTAGGTTTTAACTTTTCGCTTTTAGGGGGCTTTAGGTTTTAGGGACCGAACCGGACAGCTTATGATGAAACCGGCCGGATTATGATGAAACCGATCAGTTCCGTCATAAATCAGCCAGTCGGTTTGATTTATTGGTCGTTTTGAACCAGTCATCCATCAAACCGATAAAACCGACCAATTCTGATTTCAGTTCAGCGGTTTTTAAAACATTGATCTCAACGAATGTTAACATGCAAACTCTTATAGAGTTTTTTGTTAAATTTATATGCAGCAGCGAGAGCCATTCTCTTGGAGGATGGCCAAGTCCCCAGATATGTCTAGGGCCCCTGGACAGGGTCCAGGGTACCCATGCCTGGGGCATGGGTTCCTTGGTCTAGGACCAAGCACTTTTTGAAGACCCTAGATATGTCTAGGGCCCCTGGACTGGGTCCAGGGTACCCATGCCTGAGGCATGGGTTTCTTGGTCTGGGACCAAGCATTTGAAGTCCCTAGATATGTCTAGGGCCCCTGGACTGGGTCCAGGGTACCCATGCCTTGGGCATGGGTTCTTGGTTTGGGACCAAGCAGATAAAAGCCCCTAGATATATCTAGGGCCCCTGGACATGGTCCATGGTACCCATGCCTGGGGCATTGGGTTTCTTGGTCTAGGACCAAGATGTTAAAGCCCCTAGATATGTCTAGGGCCCCTGGACATGGTCCAGGGTACCCATGCCTGGGGCATTGGGTTTCTTGGTCTGGGACCAAGATGGTAAAGCCCCTAGATATATCTAGGGCCCCTGGACATGGTCTAGGGTACCCATGCATGGGGCATTGGGTTTCTTGGTCTGGGACCAAGATGTTAAAGACCCTAGATATGTCTAGGGCCCCTGGACTGGGTCCAGGGTGCCCATGCCTAGGGCATGGGTTGATCCCTGGTCTCTGACCTTGGTGTATAAGACCTCAGAAAAAGTCCTGGGGCTACTTGATTCTAAATCAAGTACTTGATGGTACATGACCTTCCTTGAAGAAGGACATAACCACAAGAGGGATAAGTCCCATATGCAGTGATGATAAAG
>ML812468.1:70470-100364 GCA_009831015.1 Picea engelmannii
CCCTCCTTACCCTTGTTTAGTTGGCTTGGGGTTTTATTGTCTTATTCTGGGGTTAAACTTAAAGTTAATTTTAAATATGATCACATGTTTAAAATTTAAACATGTGACTTTAATATTAATTTTAATTAACCCTTTGCCCTAACCTTTAAATATTTAAGAAACCCCCCCCCCTCTACTCCTATACACATTCATTCTTCTTCTTGTGATAGCGTGGGAAGTCTCTCCAAGTCTGCGGCCTCAGTCCTCTTGTCTTTGTTGTTGCTATCTGAAGGTACTGTGACTCTTTGCTGGATGACACGTCCTCTTACCTGCCTGCAGTGTCCTCTGCTGGGCGCCACGTTCTATTAGCTGTGAGGTTCTTTGCTGTAGGAGCGTCCTCTTGAGGGTTAGCCGTGGCCTGTTGTGGTTGCCCAAGTTGTTGCCTATTCCCTGCTATGATTGTCGTGGATGTCCTAGCTGCTCCTGCTGCCGTGAGTGCTTGGAATGATGTCTCCTTGCTGTGAGGTTCTTCAGTGTGGTCTGGCTGCAGTTTGTGATGGCTTCCATGGCTGTAATAGATGCTGCCGTGACTGTAGGTGATACTGCTGCGACTATAGTTGAACCTACCGTGGGTGATCTGTTTTTTGGTACCCCCTTTATGTCTGCTGTGTGACCCTCTAGCTAGGGTAGATCATGTGGGGTACAGCTTGCTAAACAGACCCACCTTATCACTGTCAATTTAAGGGTTTGCCTACAGTCCTGTGTTTACAGTTTTGAGGGTTTCTTGGGTAAGGTTTTGCTGGGAGGGTTTGGGCCTTCTTTGTGTTGTTCCCTGTGGCCCTTAGACATGGTGGCATTAAAGTTCTTTCAATCCTTGGCATAAAGATCACTCTTGATCCATGAACTGAACCTTTGTCTGAGCATAACAACCAGATCCATTTCTATTGTGGTTATAGTTCTATCTTCAGAGGTAGGTTGTTGTACCAGGTATGTTTCCTACTTGTTTCTCCTTGATTTAAATCTGATCTTTATTATAGAATAGTTGTATGGAGTAAGCATTCTATGGATCTAAAAGATATGCTCATTGTAAACTGATTAGACAGAGTTTTTATTGATTTAATCTTATAGATCTGCTGTTGTATTCAGATCTGTTCTTTAGATCTGAGTTTATGTTTATGTGATCAGAAATTGTTGCTGCTCTTCATAGATCTAAAGACACTTATGTTATGGGCAGACTCTTTAGGTCTGATATCTGTGTTTGACATATAGATCTATTATATTGATACTTTAGATCTGACTTTAGATTCATATTAGAACAAAGTTTATTGTATTTGTGTATTGCTATCCTTCACAGATCTACATGCTAGGTGTTCTATCTCTGTTTGAGTTACAGTTTTTAGTTGCTTGAGTACTGAAATTTTAAAAGAGACTACTATTCTACAATATTACCCAAAATCTAACATTTTTTAATGGCAAGTAGCCATGGGCATCATAATCCACACTTTGTCCAAAAAGAATGCCCAACCATAGGCAGAAATGGGAATTTGATTCTATTTAGGTTGTGAATGATATACATATACACTACATCATCTAGTTTGCAATGAAGTTTCAATTCAAGGACAATGAAATTTAAAAATGTCCGTCAATGCAAAAAAATAGGATACAACTTGCCATTATAAGTTCGAGAAAGAAAATTAAATAGCAAGTAGCCAAGGACATCAATATCCACACTTTGTCTAGGATTGATGACCAACCATAAGAGAAATGGGTTTTTGATAATTATGGATATAGATTCTATATGCATTATATAGAATTTCATCAATGCAAACAAATATGATAAAATTCATCATTAAGTTCAGACAAGAGAATTACACGTACTTTTTTTCCTAAGTAAATCTCATGGGAAAACCGAAGGGATGCTTTCCCACATTCATGGATGACATCCCTAGTAAAACCATCAACATAGACTAGTGCACCTAATCCACCGGGAGTCAAACTGGGCACACACCCATCGACACAGAACTATCCAAATGCTAATTAAGTGTGCCTTCTATATTCAAAGAAAAAAAATGCAAATACTTTCACTTCAAATTTGACCCAAAAATATGTCAAATTAAAAGTTAAAATTGAAACATTTAAATTTGACTCTCCAATTCCTACCATTATGGGCCTAATAAGTGTATTTCCAAATTCTAAATTAAGTGTACTTTCTATATTGAAAGAAAAAAAATACAAATATTTTTTCACTTCAAATTTGACCCAAAAAATGTCAAACTAGAAGTAAAAAATGAAACATTTAAATTTGACTCTCCAATTACTGCCATTATAGGCCTAATAGGTGAATTTCCTTGTATATTGAAATAGCAACAAAATTACACAAGAAAACATTAAATGAACGATATCCAAAATGTATATAACATCAAAAAAAATTGAATAGAGAAGCAGCAAGTGGAACTCTGAGTACCTTGAACTTTGTTTTGTTCTACTTCTATCTCTCGATGTTCTCAATTGATTTTTTGCCCTCTCGTAAGAGGGGTTGAGTTACGAGGTGCCTTCATCCTTAGTGCATTGATGTGTTGATATAAGAGCTGTCAAGAATAAAAAGCGAGCTTACTCGATGTTCTCAATTGATTTTCCACCCTCTCATAAGAGGGGTCGAGTTATGAGGTGCCTTCATCCTTAGGGCACTGATGTGTTGATATATGAGATGTCAAGAATAAAAAGAGAGCTTACTAACTTGTGGGTCTCTGTCACTTGGCAATGTCTTTCTAGAAGACCTTAAAATCATTTCCCCATTTTCGAAGAAGCCTCTGGAATTGGTTGATTTATTTTTCGTCACCTACTAGCAAGGCTTGTAGGATTTCTACTTCTTCTAGGACAGCCTCTTAATCTCCATTAGTCTTGATAGGGGGTTTTTTTTTCAACCTCAAGCTCTTCCTATAGTGGCTACCTCTCCACCTCCTCGTTTTCCTTTTCCATAGATTCTAAATTCTCAAGGGCCTCAAAGTAAGTCATTGATGTTCACTTTGGGTGATCCTTCCTAGATTATCTTTGTGTCACTTTAGATTGTTTTTTTCTACACCTACTACTAACTGGCATAATTGGGTTATTCTCTATTTGACTGAAGGGTTTCGGATGCTGCTTAGGGAGACTCTAATCCTCCCAAGTATTTAGGCTATTTTTAGCAAAATGATCTACTCATGGCAAGAGTTGCACTTTAAGGGGAGTTGCTTGTGATTTATTTCTTGTCGGTGGCTCCAACCATCCATAGTTATTTGCAGCACCTCTGAAAGGGCCTTCTCCAAATCCACTTCCACACATATTCTAGCACAAGTATACAAGTTTGCTTTTAGTTCAGCTTTGTTAATGTATTGACCCAACTTGTCCCTAATGGCTCTGAAGGTGTTTTCATCCCAGAATATTCATGGAAGGTGAGGTAGCCTGGCCCATACAGGGGCTGCTGTTATCTCCTCCTCTGCCGTTGTCTCCTCCTCTGGGTTGAAGTCAAGGGACCAGCATGTTAAAAACAATCCCAAGGGCCCCATGAAGTACGGAAGCAAGGTCCGGAGAGAAAAATCAGATTTCTATCCTCCTCATTTTGGAATTAAAATACAAATTACCCTTGACCACATGCAAAAAGAATTACCTGGCCTTTTATCTAGGGTATAACCAATGCTCTAGTATCCACATCTCCGTAGACTTTGGAGTTGGCCAAAGGGCTGCAAATCTTCCGAACAGACCTTGTCGACAGAATGAGAGTTTTTTTTCATTGGCTCTAAGGACTGGAGTTCCAGCTGGAGGATGGAATCCAGCCGTTTGATAAATCTCAACTGTACAGACCGACATCATTTGCCTGGGTTCGATGTGATTACTAATAACTTGAATGCTTCAATCTCTGATGCAAACAGTTTCTTCGGATCCATCTGAGCGGGCGAGATTAATACTCCCCTCCTGAACCCAAGCTCAATAACCGCTTCCAAGAGCAATTTCTCTGAGAACATGGTGTCGGAGATCGATAACAACTCGCCAATAAATGGTAGATCTCTCAGCGCGGAAAATAATGAAAGGCTTCTGCAGGTCAGGATTGCAACGCTGAACAGATAAAGGGCAGCTAAGGTAAACCCTAACCGCCGCCTCCACTCTCTTCATCGCGGTTTATATTTTTTAAGTTCAAAAAATACAGATCTTAAATATTTTTCACCAAATAAATTTAACAAAAAACAAATCTCGGCAGTTTTTTTACAGATTTTTAACACAATTAAATTCGTCACTGCTTCAGATCCAACAAAATTTAATTTTCTCTGAATAAAAATGTCAAACGCGGTGACTGTACACACACATATGTAGTGGCCCTAAATCACTTTAAAATCACTTCAGAATTCCAAATCTCTCTGAAATTAGTGCCTGTGGGGCGCTTTGAACCCCAACTCCGAATAAACGCGGGACAATAAACTTTAACAGGGAGCAAAGGATACATAATATTTGAACCTTGGACCTCTACCTAGAAAGATTAATCCTTTGAGAAGTATACATGGAGTATTCCCATTATTGGCAGTGCCCTTTATTAGGCTCAAGTATAAAATACAAGAGATAATCTGCTTATATTTTGTTTTTTGGTCAGCAATCATCTTTGCAGCCATCGTTAATCTGCAAACCCTCTACATAGTTTTCAATGGCAAAAAGCTATGGGCTTCAGAATCTACTCTTTACACAGAAAGACTTCCCCAGAAACAAGCAGAACTGGGTTTCAGGGCTATTTTAGGGTTTTTAAATGCATTTGGGCAAGTAGTTGCGTGATTACGAATAAAACCTAAACAGAAACATGAAAGCAATTCATTAACCGACCTTCATCTTCCCTCAAACGAATAATGCGCGATACAGATTTCTTCTTCTGCAAATGGCTCCGTCTATCGTCTCAGTCCCGAAGTCGAAGAAAACATCCAAACAAGAAGAAAAAGGATTTATTCTCAAGGTTTAAGTAGTCTAGGGTTTTAACGGTTTTAGGGTTTTTAGAGGGTAGGGTTTGATTTGAATATCATGCCACGTGGCATATTTAAGGTTTAAACATTTTCACAATAAGGTTAGTATTTGTTTTTAAGCGAAAACTATAATGTAACACAACTTCTTAAAAATGTTTTAATTTAATCAAGGGCGTCCTGTCAAGTTCGTTAGCCAGCCCCACGTCGGCATGAACATGACCCTATGGAAACAAATATGGAAGAGGTGGATACAACTTTAAAACTCCAATAGTTTAGTAATGCAATTTAAAACTTATTTTTTGATGTTTTCATATATAGCAATATATACATGGAAGAATTGTAACAATCCCTTTGTTTATCTCAAACATTCTAAGAGACTTAGGGACAAGAGAATCACTGCAAATTTTATGTATGATTCCGCTACTCTTGCAATTTTGCACTCTATGTTTTTAGTAGTTGAAATAAAATTGGATAAGATGTAAGTGTTAATAACTATTGAAAATATTGTTTTCAATATTGTGAGTGTAGATTGAAGTCTTTAAAACCATTTTAAAATAAATTAGTGAGTATTTAAATTTTAAACATTTCAACACTCTAAAACCAAATTGAAATTTACTTATCGTATAAAATGACTAAAACTTTAACTATTTATGATTTTAATAATATTAATATTTTTTAATTAAACTTATAAATAGAAAGTATAATAAACTATTGATTTAATCTGATTTTTTTTTTTATTAAATTTACCATCTAATTTATAAAATTTATATATTATAATTGTGAGTGTAGATTGAAGTCTTTAAAACCATTTTAAAATAAATTAGTGAGTATTTAAATTTTAAACATTTCAACATTCTAAAACCAAACCAAATTGAGATTTACTCATCATAGAAAATGACTAAAACTTTAACTATTTATGATTTTAATAATATTAATATTTTTTAATTAAACTTATAAATAGAAAGTATAATAAATTAATGATTTAATTTGATTATTTTTTTTTATTAAATTTACCATCAAATTTATTAAATTTATATATTATAATATCATGAAAAAACTCGAAAAACATTCTAATTATAAAATCAATACATTAACTTTAACAATTTTATAAAAATAATTGAAAGTACATATTCACAATAAAAAAAATTGAAATTTCCCCCGGATGGGGTGGTAGTGCGTTCTACGCGGCAACTTGTGGAAGCGGGTAGTGGTCACCAGGACACGGGGGCACATGAAGGGCTCGTGCCACCCCCCCCCGGCGTTTAATTAAAACTTAAATTCGATGAGAAGAGGCATTAATGCAGACATTAACGCAGGCTCCCCCCCATCTTGGCATATTGGCATGGTTTGGAATGCAATGTTGGTTATTCGTTGTAGTCGGCCTCCCGCAGAGCTCGCTCTGCAGCGGCAATGGCGTGACCCAGTTAGAACGTCTTGGACTAAGCTCGGCCCTATCTATTCCTTGACCATTCGTCCCCGTCGGGTGCTCAGGACCACCTCCGCTCGCAGTATTGGTTGGACCATGACTCGCCCACGGGGAAGGCCGAGGCGGGGCTCGCCCTGGAAGCCTCGACGACCCTCAGTCTCCCCCTCGGACTCGCCTTCCATCAGCTCTTCCCCCTGTATCCAGTCTGGGCAATTATTCGTTGCTTCTCGTGACCTGATGAATGCGCAATTCAACTGCGGGGCGATGGTGCCCAGGACGCCCGGCTCTCCCCAGAGACACCCTCGCAGCCCTCCAGTGAATCCTTCTGTCCCTGTGTCCGATCCTCAACAGGCTTCTCGGGGGGTTGGGCCTCTACGCCGTAACTCCTTCACCACTGCGCAGGTTTGGGATAGCTTGGCGGCCCTCTACGACCTGGTCTTTGGTATACGCCAAGGAGTGGAGGACCTCAATTATCGCCTTCAAGAAACCGAAGTCAAGGTGGATCTCTTCCTTCGGACCCTCGCTTCTCTGCAGGACTCTCTTGCCTCAAGCCCGATTGAGGTTGTTCCAATGGAGGAGCCAGACGCGGCGACAGATGCAGCAACAGGTGTAGCGAAGGATGCAGCAACAGGTGCAGAGCGAGAGAGCAAAGTTGATGACACTGTGGGCAACGTGGAAGATGAAAAGAACTGGGCAGATCAGCCTACGTACATAGAGGAAGAGCCCTGGCCAGGGGACCTCCAAGCCAAGTGGCCCGATTTCTCTCCAGGTGTCTAGCTTGTCAGTCTTGTCTCAGGTGGTCAGTAGTCTATCTGTCAACTTTTCTTTTAGCATATGTGGAAGTATTAGATGTAAACTTTTATGTTTAAAGCGGTAAACAGTAGTACTGTTAAGTTTGGGATCTCTTGGGATAGCTGGACTGGTTTCCCCTCTGTTGGGGCAGTCCTACACCCTCAGTATGAACATCTTGTATTTTACTCTGAAACTCTGCTTCTGAAAGGCACTTAATCTATTTTTCTTACTTACAAAAAAAAAAAATTTGAAATTTTAACCCATGGAAAAAAATATTAACACTTCACCTAATACATTAAATAACAATCTACTTTTGAGAGTGTTAATGATCAAAAGATAGTAATCAAGGAAGATAGGGATATTGATGCATAAATTATGTATTTAAACATTTTAGAGGTTGAGTAATTGGGATGGTGCATATCCTTAACCAAAAATCAAAAAGTATTAGTAGTTAGAAGTTTGGAGGAAATTATATAATTGAATTGGGTGGACAGATCATATTTCCTTTTACTTGTAATATAGAAATTGAATATTAATGTAAGTTAAAGGTTAAGAGATTAATTCTCTTTATTCATTTTTAACCATCTTTTATTCATTGTATACATAAAAGCACATAGAAATTGTTTTTATTTAATTGTATACTTTAATAAGTTGAAAAAAGTTTATACATGTTTTGATTTAAAATCCATATTTATGTGATTGATGTTTTGATTAATGAATGTCTTTGAAGGTGTTAAAAATTTGTATACTAGACATTAAACATAAAATTGATATAATGTTTCAAATGAGGGCCCCACCTTATTCTTAAACCTCTATTAGATCACCTTTGGTGAAAGTTTTATCCTTTTTGGATGAATCTGTCTAATACACTAGAAATAAATGTTGTTTTTGGGTTCTTTTTTTGGGGTTGATTTATGATTATGTGGGAACAATTTTTTGGGACTTTGATGATATTTCCGTCATCTTTTGTACAGCTTGTGTGCTGGTACTAGTGATCTTATGCTCTATTATTTATGAACTGATGTAGAGATGGATGGGTATTATGCATACGTACATAGTTATATATATAATATAATGAGAAATTTTATGTTGGAAAAAAATGTTTGAATAATAATAATCACAATGCAAAAAAATTATTTTCAAAGTAAGCAATTTTATGATATGGTAGTATGTTTTTTGCTTTGCATTTATGAACAAAGTCAAAAGTTCAATCATTCAATTCCCATCATAATTGGAAGTTGCAACTATCAGTCCTTGTTGAAGGCGTAGAGGGACTATAGTGATCGATAATTCATTGACTTTATATTAGTTTGTGGTTTGACTACAAATTTTTTCATACTTTCTAATGTTCGAACTACATAAGTAAAAGCATTATTTTTTATATAATAAAAAAACCCATATATGTCATGATCTGATTGGATGATAGATTTGAGGTCTTATTGCCAGCTTCGTTATTCCCAATGAATTATATGTTGCCATATCCAAAGTTTTATCATGTACGGTGCTTTCTTTAATTTGTACTATTCGTATTGAAATGTTTAGATATCCAAAGTTTGTACTAATAGATTTGAGGTCTTATTGCACATGGATAGTCAATTTTCATATTACTTTGTCGTCTCAGTCAATTTTTTTTTTAGCATAGTCCCCAATGTTCGAACTATTGTTATTATTATTATTATTATTACTATTATTATTTTCTTATTACTATTACTATGTTTGATTTTTCTTTATTGTTGTGTAGTTCGAGAGTCTTTGTCATTGTTGCGTATGTAAACAGGCCTACCACACTGCATTCTTTCTTAATTGTTTGCACAATGTGACGCCCTTTGACGGTTCTGACAATCTTAATTGTTTACCTAACATGTCTTGCAACATTAAATGTTTATTGTACAAATGTGTTAAAATACAGTTTCGTTCCATTTTTTTCATAGTGTTGTTTGCAGTGAAATTGTGCAATATTGTTCTTCACCAGCATCACTGGTTCAATGGTTGATGCTTGTTCGTTGGTTCGTTCCATGTTGCTTGTTGTTGTTTGATTCAACTTTGCAAAGTTGAGGTCCTGCAATTGCAGTTGGACCTCTTCGTGGTTGTTCACTAGTTTGTTGTTCTTCAACTTTGCAAGTTGTCTGACCTGTTGTTGTGGTTTGCAAGTTTTGGGGCTACACTCTTCTCATCCCTCGTTGACGGGTAAGTTTATGTGCCATCATTTTGTTGCTATTCCTTTTTTTTCTGCTTGTTGTTTTTCACCTTGCAAGCAAGAATTTTCAATGGTAGGAGTCCCTGCCTCGAAATTTGGTTGCAGAACATCTTTATGTGTGGTTGTTGCGAATAGAATCTTTTCCTAGTTCTTGAACGTCAATGTTCTATAGAGAACTCACCTTTGTCGCAGCCATGGTGACATATAAAAAAGAAAACTGAATGTTCTCCTCTTATTTTTTGTTCCAGGAAACCATTCGTTTTCATATGCAAACTTCCACGTCCTGGATATTGTGCCATAGATATTTCCAAAATTGCAATGCAAAGGAGTTTAGAAAATGAATTTGGAGTTGTCACAAGGGGGAACCATCTGTCGAGGTGTAGTGACAGGGAATGCTTCTATTCTGTGGGTCAAAAACTTCATCCACCTGTTGCCTTTGTCCTATCCTTTCTATTTTCCACATGTTGCCTTCGTCCTGTCCTTTCTATTTTCCACATGTTGCCTTTGTCCTGTCCTTTCTATTTTGTAGAACATATTTTGCCTCTGAGAAGCTTGTAGGATGCACGCCATGAATAGGTTCAAATCGGTCTTTGTACTCAGCAAATTTATAGTGTTATTTATTTACGTTGTTTCTTCTGTTTGGTTCATTGTTCATTGTACGTTTGTTTTCTTGTCATCTGTTGTGGCGACTAGGGGGGATTGAATTTGACAAGAAGAAGGTTGAAGGATACATACCGGGATTGGTACACAGTTCCACGCTTGTAGTTTTCTATTTGTCTTTTTTTTTGTTTTTCGTTTTATTTTTTCCCCTTTCCTCTATTTTCATATAAACTGAAAATAGCTAAGAAACAACTTGAAAATCACAGTTTAAGAGATTAAACAAGTAATAGATGTTGAGTTGTATGAAATAGATACATACTCCATTATACATGACAACATCAATGAGGTGTTGCATAGCAATGGGCTTTTTATATTGGATCCATTCTCGTATAATGTAGGAGATTGCCTTTTCGATGCATTTCAGGTTCTACTGCATTTCCGTTATTCCTCGACCGACCTGCACAATGGATTGATAGATTATTTCTTGGGTTGTTTAAAAAATGGCGACGTTGAGGCATTGGAGTTGTATGAATACGAATTGGCATCTGATTTTCTTTGGCAGTTGCATGGAATACATGATGTCACTATGTATTTTTCAAAGATGCGATTGCCTGCATCTGCAATTCTACCTGCACATGAGAGGGGAATTTGGGGAGATACATTTTGTATACGGTGGTTGTCTAAGTGGCTCAATATATCAATTGGAATATGATCATTGATAAGAAAAACAAGATATCTACTATTCAACAAAACTGCATCTAGCAATCCATATCGCATCTTGTTCCATGATGTCAATCCTCTAAGTGGTCATTATGAACCACTACTGTATAGAAAATTGTCCATACGCAATCTTGGAGGACCTCATATTTACTTGTCCCTCATTTGCAAAGACCTTGAATCACAGTGGAAATAGATTATGCATCGCATAGACTACCATGGTTTGCAGATAGCAACAACTGTTGTATCTAGCTGTGGAGATAGTTTGTTCAATGCAATTTGTTGTTTGGTAGCAACAGAGTTCAATGTGCAGTCATTGCGGCTTTACATAGTACAATCCTTTTGCAATGCAATTATAGGCGGCAGCCAATAGGCTTTTAGTTGCTTGCATCAACACCTTTCGCTATATCTCCTAGAAAATATGTCGGCAATTGGAAGTTGGCAAGAATACCTTGTAAACATGGCACTGCCATATGAAAAAGGAAATGTGGAGGGTGGAATATTCTATTTGCAATGGTTATCTATCATATTCAGAGTAAATATCCAGGTTTGGTCGGCCCTGCCAGATGGCACTGTCCATTCCTGGTCTATTGATTCAAATTACAATCGAACAATTGACATCATCTCATTGAAAACAGATACGAAACATATCCATTATCAACCTTTGTTGGGACATATCATTGGTTCAGGGTCCATTGTCCATGCCACCCAAACCGCATCGAATTTGCATACGCGTGGCATGCTTTTTAATGAGAATGAGACTCCTCCCAGTTGCGATAAGGCCATACGGGGCTTAAACAAAAAACGGAGACTAAGTTACCACAACTTGAAAAAGGTCATGCGTGAAATTCGTCCCAGTTGCGATCAGGCCATACAGAGCTTAAACAAAAAACGTAGGCTAAGTTATCACAACTTGAAAAAGGTCATACGTGAGAGAAAAAAAAACATTGGTAGTATAGGAAATATTGTCGGTCCAGGGTCCAGTGTCAATGCCAGCCAAACCACATCGAATGTGCATAAGCGTCGCATGTTATTTAATCAGAATGAAATTCATCCCAGTTGTCATGAGGTCATCTTGGCCTTGAACAAGAAACGTAGACTAAGTTATCACAACTTGAAAAAGGTCATATGCGAGAGAAAAAAATACATTACTTCTCTTCCTTCTAGAGATAAAATGAAATATCACAATCTAAAAAAAAAAAATCGTGCACAACAGAACAAAAACAAGTATGGTTGCATATCCCACAATGGTCATGCAACTGTATGAGAGGAAAAAATCACATTTCGTGGGCTAGAAGCAACACCGTGCACTACTACCAATGAAAACCAACAAAACTTTCTACCCATACTTCCCTACGGAAGAAAGATCCAAGATAGACCTACATGAAACAAATCAAAGACACTCCTTCCATTGCATGTGCAATTTGCGATCAATTGAATTTCGCAAAAAAACAGTAAGTCTTTCACGCCTGATTTGGAAGCAGAATACAGTCGCTTGACAGTACATGATAAAACATTTTCCAGTGGCAAAATTTGTCTTCTATGCAAACGACCGCTTGAAAATGGAAAACTGCCACAATTTGCAACCCCTGACCAAATAAGGTGTAATACACCACTACCAGATGTAAGTGCACTTACAGAACTTGAAGAGAGACTTTTGTCTCTACGAATTGCATTTGCACAAATCAGACCCTGGGCTATAAACGACCCCAAATGGGCTTAACAAGATCAATTATTAATGTACATGTTCAACTAGATGTTGTGAAAAAAGCCTTGCCACAATTCATTAGCGATACAATGACAATTGTTGTGGCTCTCAAAAGACGCTTACAATACAAAAATGCATATCAGACAGGTAAAGTGTGTGTGCATGTTGTTATGAAAGCATTAAAAGAATTATTTTCCAGGGCCCTATACAAAGCACAAAACATTTGTATAAATGAGAACTGGAACAGTGTTCTTGGAGAAGAGGATGGCAGCTCTGCACAGAATCTCGAAACTGCTAGTGAATTTGATACAAGTGATGAATCAGGGAATGAAACACATGTTGAGACATTGATGCATGGATTCACTGATTCATAATGCATTTGTGACTTGTAAGACAAAATTGTCAAAATGAACTTCCCAACACTCTTCTATGGAGATCCACGTCCCACTGACATTACATAACAATTCAGTTACCATAAAATAGTTTGCCGGGAGCTGCTACATTCAAGCGATGACTTCTCCCGTCACATAACAAATTTGTTTTTCAAAACAATGCGCATAATAATAGAGCAAGTGTTGTCTTGCATGTGGGTCCGAATAAGAAAAGGCAAGTTACAAGGAAGAAATTTGTTGGCCAAGGATGTCAAGTACAAAGTAAACCTAGAAAAAATCCTGAAATCTGATATTGGATACATAAATTTCAAAAACATTCGCATCTCTCCTGACTATTTGCAACGAAACAAGAAAACTATTTTTGCAATGATCCGACAATTGGGCCCACCAACATTTTTCATCACATTTACAGGTGCAGAGCATTGTTGGGATCCATTGGTGGCTGCAGTATCTGACTTGCATAGGAACAAGAAATGTAAAAAACAAATCGATACACTAGAAAATAATGGCATTGACTACCTCATAAGAAAAGACCCAGTGACACGTACTCGCTACTATAGACATAGAATAAATGCTTTGAGACAATTGATATGCCATGATGAAACGCTTTTCAGAAAAATATCGAACTACTTTTTTGTGATTGAATTCCATAATAGGGGGAATGAACATGACCACACACTGTTGTGGATAGAGGGTGCACCATCTATGGAGCTGACAACAATTCACAGATCGAGCAGTTTGTGGACAAATACATAACATGCAACACAGATCATTTGGATCCAGAACTTGCCAAAGTTCATAGACATTATCATACAAAAAGTTGTAGAAAATGAAAAAACTCGCATTGCAGATACAACTTCCCCGTGCTGCCAATGAGAGCAACAAGAATAATAGAGCCACTTAGTTTAGAGGACAATGTTGTCGTTGAGAAATCTAAATCCTTGTTCACATTTCTAGAACAACGAGAGTTGATGAGTTGATGAGCTTCGATGACTTCTTGACATAGCTAAATCTATCAGAAGATGAGTACATCCAAGCCATACAATGTACGCTTAAACAACCAACATTTTTCCTTATATGAAAACTTTCCCATATTTGGAACAACAGTTTCTCCAAGGACATGCTAGTTTTGTGGAATGAAAATACAGATGCACAGTACGTCCTCAATGCATATGTTGCAGCATCGTACTGTACCTCGTATATGACAAAGGTTGACAAATCTATGACAAGAGCATTCATAAGAAAACACAAAGAACATGAAAGAAGTCATATTGATGCCATACAAATGATATGTATGCTTGGAAATACATTGCTTAATCTTCAACAAATGTCTACTCAACAAGCAATCCACATTGCACTTTCCCTACCCCTCAATTGTAGTTCAAGAAAATGTGTCTTCATAAACACATCTCCACTTGAGAAACATACATTTGTGATTAAACCATCATGTTTGCTAGAACAAGATCCTGACAATTCAAAAGACGTGCTATGTCACTCTATTATTGATTATTACCTCTAGTGTCCATCTCCTATTAAGCATATCTGCTTAGCAGAATTTGTATGACATTACAAAAAAAATGGTGCACCCATATCAAAAAGAAAAAAACCCTTTGTGATACGGTTTGTCAAATACAATAAACATTTTGACTATGAAAACTATCGTAGAGAAAAACTATTGTTATATGTTCCATTCGATGAAAACGAAGAGACATTAAAACATAACTTCCCTACATGGGAAGCTGCGTATGTTGCCTTTGAGACTATAGTGCAAATCAATGAAGCTAGATTTACTTACAATGTTAATCCAACATGGGGTGATCTAGAAGTTGCAGTTAATGAACTAGAAAACCCTGAAAATATTGATGAGACATTGACAAACCGAAAAACAACCAGAACTCCCTACGATTCATATGACTTGCAAGTAGATTTGCCTCGTCCTTGAGCAGGTGGCATTGAAAAACGCATAAATCTTGGTTTTCAAGTCACAAAACATCCTTTCCTTATTGAAAATAATGAATACCATAGAATTAGACATATGTTGAATCGAGAACATCAAACAATTCTAAAGGACATTGCGCTTAAAAAACACTAGAGCATGCACACTCCTCTGCACTTGTTCCTTACAGACGGAGCAAGAACAGGCAAGACATTCACAACAAAAGAACTATTCCAAATGCTCATACGAATATATGATTCAAACAATTCCTCTGATCATATGAAACCAAAGGGCCTAATAGTTGCATACATGGGAAAAGCTGCATATAATGCAAGTGGAACAACAATCCACTCTGCATTTTTAATGCCTTTTAACAAGTCACAGTTTCTTCCACTTAGCAAGGAAATGTTAGATACCTTGTCTATGCTTTATGACGAACTCCAACTTGTCTTTACAGATGAGGCATCTTTGATTGGAAGTCGCTTCTTGTATTCCATTGACAATCGACTAAGAAGCATAAAACATGTGCACACGAAATACTTTGGAAACATTGACATAATATTCTGTGGGGATCTTTACGAGGCACAGTCGATCCAAGATTCTTTTATATTTGAACAACCTAAGGTTAACATGCAAACAGTGATGCATAACTTCTAGAGAGACAATATTAAATGCTTTGAATTGGATACTACAATGCGCTAGACAGATGAAACATTTATCGCAATTCTGAATAGAATGTGGACAAACATCCAAACACGTGATGACTTAACATATATCAATTCAAGGTGCTTGCGACCTGCACCAACAAGCCCAACCTTCCCTTACCTGTTCTACACAAATAAGGATGTTGCAATGCATAACAGGTACATGCTATCACTCATGTCTGGCGATGATATCATCATCAATTCAATTGACCTGGAAGAATACAACCATGGAAATGTGCCATGCCATGAACATACAGCCACTTTACCTTTGCAACTTGTCCTGAAATTAGAAACGCTGGTTGAAAAATATGCCTGCAACTATGATTCACATGATGGCTTGGTCAATGGTGCAGATGGAATACTCAAAGGCTATACCAAAACAAAAAACTTGATGTCCTTTGGATTAAGTTCCATGAACCGCATATAGGCAAGCGATAAACAAGCAAGTCGACTTATCTATATAATTCAAACACTACAAGCGATTGGACACCTGTCTTGAGAATATCAAAGCCAGTATCAACATCAGCAAAGACAGGTCAACTAAATATTTGAAAACAGTTTCCAATTAAACTTGCATGTGCACGTACAGTCCACAGATTGCAAGGACTAACACTTGATAGTGTTTCATTTCAGCCTGCTAGAATTCAAATACACAGACTTGTATACACATCATTGTCCCGTGTCAAAAGCATAGACTCCTTGTATTTACTAAGTCCTCTTACAAAAGATAATTTCAAAGTCAAACAAAAAGTTGATATTGAAATGCAACGCCTCAGGACTACCGCATAATGGCATCTGCGGTATGATTACCAATTCATACAAATAAACTCATATGTATCAATTCTCTCGCTTAACACATGCAACTTACATGCACACATGGATGATATACTCAATGACTACGATACAATGCAATCCAATATTTTGTGCTTGCAATAAACATACATGGCATTATGCATGCAAAACAAACAATTTCCAAATCACAATTGCATATCAAGTTACATTACACATGGGGTGATGATATTGGTGAAAAAACATGTACCAATTTTGGAGCATATACATTTTGAAGAAAAGAATGTTGAGATGGTGCTTGCAAAAATAATTTTCCATGGAACATAAATTGCAATATTGAATCTGTATGTTGCTCCCCATGCAACATTCTCCAACATACTAAATGTTCTTTCCAATGCATTATACCATTTGCATATGAACGAAACCATTGTGCTTGTAGGAGACTTCAATATTGACATGCTACAAAATAATGCCAGAACGAAAGAATTGAAAAACTACATGTGCAAATACAGTCTCTGCTTTCTTTTGAACAACATAGGCCATGTACAAAACATGCTTATTGACCATGTATGGTCAAATGTGCCAATTCCTCAATACAACATCTTTATCTTAGACACATACTGGTCTAATCACGATACAATTGGTATTGCACTTGAATTATGAGATATACATCAAACATATTGCAAAGTCATATTTATATGTTTCAAAGCATATCTGTCTAGCTTGTTGTAGAAAACCAAATTATCCAAATTCTTAGTTTTCCCTGGTTTGTATACATACTGGTCTGGTCACCATACAGTTGGTGATGCACTTGAAATATGAAATATACATCAGGCATATTGCAGAATCATATTTCTATGCTTCAAAGCATATATGTCTATCTTGTTGCAAAAAATCGAGATATCCAACTTCTTAGTTTTCCCTGGTTTGTATACATATTGGTCTGGTCACCATACAGTTGGTGATGCACTTGAATTATGAAATATACATCAGGCATATTGCAGAATCATATTTCTATGCTTCAAAGCATATCTGTCTATCTTGTTGCAGAAAATCGAGATATCCAACTTCTTAGTTTTCCCTGGTTTGTAATTGATTTTGGTCACAATTTTTTTTTACAGAAAAAATAAAAAGTAAATAAATACACACACACACACACACACACACACAAACTTGAATGAACAAAAAAAAAAGGTACATCCTTCTAACACTATATGTTACTCTATTCCTCTTATTCTATTTTATTTAGTCTATGTACATAGTACTTGTTTTTTTCTTTACATGTCAACTTATGTTCATGCCCATTTTGTTTTGTGCTTTTGTTCATAGAAATAAACATGAAAACTAAACACTGCAAAGAACTGCTAACCAAAAATGTAAAAGAATCCATGAAAATGTGCATATTTCTACCCGTGTTCCATATCCAATAGTTTTTCATTTACTCTGTCTATATTTGTTGCACTGGTTTGCAGCTCTATTTTTTTTTCTCCTTGGATACTCCATATGTTCCTGTACATTAACTTGTCTTCATGTCAATTCTAGTTTCTGTGTTGCTATCTTGAATTAAATAAATTTTTACTCCCATCTTTTTTTTCATGTGTTCCTACGTAGCAGCTTGTTTTCATGTCCATTGTATTCTCTGTATTGCTACATTGAAACAAGAATACAATGATTTGGGCACAGGGTTGGAGCCTTGAGTGCCAGGTCTGAAAAAGCTGAGGTGCAATGTGCCGCAGCAAATACAACGCGTATGCCTGAGACTAAGAGGTATGGTTACAAAAAACTCCGATCTGCATACGTTGTGCAAGTTCTCTAATATAGTTTTAAGAAATTAGCTACTTCATTTTTTTGACAAGTGGAGAAAAAAAAATATTTTCAAAAATTATTCACTAATGTAATTTATTCTATTTGTACAAAGCGGTTGGTCGGACTCGTGATTAATTATAGCATTGTATAAATTACTATAAATCCTGGTAAAATGTTATAATACTCTATAATTACTAAATCTCATGTTGCGGTCGGTTGGACTCGTCATACATAGGCATGACTATAAATGTGAACCCGTGAGTCTACCAACCCGTGCACCGTCTCACATCTATTTTATACTATATTTCTATTTTATTTACTCTATATACATAGTCCTTGCTTTTTTCTTTACATGTCGACTTATGTTCATGTCCATTTTGTTTTTGTACTTTTTTTCAAAGAAACAAACAGGAAAATTGGACACGGCAAAGAACTCTCAACCATAAATGTAGAAGAATCCATGCAAAGGTGTGTATTTCTACTCGTGTTCCATATCCAATAATTTTTCGTTTACTCTGTATGTATTTGTTGAACTGGTTTGCAGCTCTATTTTTTTTCCCTCATTGGAGACTCCATATCTTCTTGTACATTAACTTGTCTTCATGTCAATTATATTTTCTGTGCTGCTATCTTGAAATAAATAAATTTGTACTCCATATTTTTTTTTCATGTGTTCCTACATAGCAACTTGGTTTCGTGTTGATTGTATTCTCTGTATTGTGAGGCATACAGTTCTTACCTCCCTTTCTTTTTCCTCTTCTATACTTATCTGTTCTCCCTTTTTTTCTTCCCCTCTATTATCTGTTTATGATTCTATACTTAGTCCCATGTCTATGCTCGCGGGTTCCCAGGATAGCGGAGTGACAAATTCCATGTCCATCTATATCTTTACATCACAAGTCCGACCGATCGTCGTTCGTTTTCATAGTTGGTGAATTTTATGGCCGCAGGTTCCTGCGTAGGCGCCATCAAACTCTCATGCCCCATGTTTAATTCTCCTCCATGCTCGCCACATTCTCCCCTTCCCAATACACATTAATTGTGATTTTCCTAGTGACAGCCCACCACAAATGTTCGAAAATATTGGCATAAGCGGAAAGCTTGAGGTAATCTCCCATTAAAATGCATTTATGGGAGAATATTATGGAATCTGATTAGTTTCTTTCTGTCAGTCTTGAATTCGCAAAAAAACGATGGTTGTTTTGGTTTTTTTAAGGCTTCATCATAGCAAGAATGCAATATTGTGCTGGCCCACTGTCATCTACAAAGGTGTTCACATGATGTCTCTCTTTAGTATTGTGCATATCATTTTTGAACCTTATAGGTTCGCATATCTGAGACTATACTTGCATATGAAAATGTTGCTCCACCATTCCAATTTGAATATAGTTTGCATTTGGGCCACAGAGAACAGTAATAAAATAAAATAATGTGAAAATTGTTTAAGTAAATATAAACAAATTATCTTCTGACTTGAACATGATTTTGTCAAGATCTAGGTATATTACATAGCTGTCAATGTTTTCCCTGCTTTTCAATAGTTTCTTGATTTCCCTGCCATCTTCTCACGCTTTCCCAATGCAAATTTATGACGCTTTTATTAGCTTTGAAAAGATTGGCATTAAAAGGCGAAAAGGTCGAGGACATCTCCCATTAAAACACATTGAACCAAGATTTACTGGAGATTATATTACAATGTTCCAGCCTCCATTTTAAATGCAATGAGGAGCAAAGGAAGGTTTTCATCACCTTATGGCTGCAACTCGACAACGTTTCTGTGGAGATACCCTGAATATTTTCGAGCATGAGGACCAGCTTTTTTCAGTGGTCCATAGCTTATGACTACTACTCGTCCACTTCTGCCTAGATGAAAGTTATCTCGACATCTGAAATTGCAACAACAGATTGTATCCCCAATTTTTTTTTACTTTAAGGACTTGGTCACGTGCTGCGTCGAGAACTATATTCCGAACCAGTGGATTGTCCAGATGGGCGACCATTTCCAAATCTCCCTATCGCCTAAAGTATTTCAAAAGATGTTGACACTTCCCGACCCGACACCTACTTTCAAGGGAGAGAATTGCAAACATTTCTTAAAGAAGCATGGTAATGAATTAGACCTCTTGCCAAAGTTATTACAGGACCCAACAACCGCTCCCCGGGACATGGCCATATTACAGGTTAGTGCATGTAAAAACCTTTTTCGGAAAATTGCATGGTTGTTCACGAGGACCACGAGACAAGAAAGTGCAACCGACATCTCTCGGATGATTCTGTATATTTTTTTATTTTACAGTCAAGGAACAAACCATCTTCCATTGCGACAAGTTGATTTCCATTCAAATCTCTTCCTAGTTATTGCAATACAGAAGGCAGAAGAAATTATCTATGCCATATTATTTAATTTTCGTCGTGTCGAATTGCTATCCATTTCCTGGACTATCTATGTGTAGGAAGTTGAACTCTGAATTTGACCCAGTAACATTCTCGTGCCAGAAATTATGGAGACACGACGCTTGCTAACAATTTTATAAGGTCTTTAATTATTTTGTTTCAGTTTTTAAAGCATTGATATTTGGAAAGTATTTTCCCTGGTTCTTTGGCCAGCCGACAATCTTCCTGGCTAGGAAGGGCACACTAGAAGAAATGGAGAACTATAATGTTATAAGGATTTTTGGGTCTAAACAAAATCCTTGCTTTCTTCCATGTCACATATCCGGTACAATGTTTTTTGTTGGAATAACAAGGGAGTACATCTACTGGTTGCATTTTTTCCATGAAAAAAGGAAATGACAATTCATCTCTCTGCCTTGGAAAGTATGGGATTTCATGGTTAGGAACCACTTCAATAGTTCTTTCACTTACACTATTCTGAATAAACTCCGTACTAGTACCAATGATTCTCAGAAGAAGAATCGAAAAGACCCAGGTGAAAAAAGTGCCCAATCCCTGACCGCCACAGCCAAGACCACAACATCTCGTAGCAGTACTCCAACGGCTTACCCAAGTAACAAAGTCACACACAGTTCTTCAAGTGGAGGAGGAAATAAGAACCCTCCCTCTGGCAAAATTGAAAGTTGTCACAAGCTTCCCGTGGGAAAAAACCGGAAAACAATAGTCCTAGAATAGGAGGGACCGAAAGGAGAAATTGATATCTACGATCTCTCCCTCGAAGATATGGAACTAGAAATTGACGTTGACAAAATGTTCCCTGACGACGACCACCTAGAGAGCACTGTTGTGCACAATCCTGGGATGGAAATAATTGGCATAGATACATTGGACGAAGAAGAGTCTTTTGCATTTCAGAGTGTTGTTTTTTACAACGAATCAAAAAAATTGATTATTGAAAATAGAGATGTAAAGAATAAGAAAGGGACATCTCGTTCAAAGATCAACCTACGCAACATGCGCCCTTCCCAGATATCTAATATGCACCGAGCAACTGGATATTCTCTAGACAACTCTATTAGCGGCCTTGAAACTGAAAACTTCATGTTAAAGAAGCGAATCAGAGAATTGGAGGCAACTCTAATGCCTCTTCCACTGTTTGCTACTCCTTTGTCAATAATCAGTTCCACCGCACTTGCACCAAAGTTAAAAGGATCAACAAGCCTTCTCCCATCGGCCTGAGGCTATGTGGAAAAGAATATAAACAGAAGAATGGAATCAATAACAAAAGCTTGGGAGATGTCAAAGAATATGGTCTCTTTTGGAATAAGAGCGCATGCTTTTCATGAGTATCTGCAAGCAAATATGAAGAACAAGCAAGGTTTTTATCTGGATTCAGTTTTACCATTTGGTGTTAAAGTTACCACTATGACAGAATTCAGAAGAAGACAGGAGGATCTCCCTTCCGTGGATCGAATAGACCATCTAAATACATGCTGGAAAGAAAAGGTAAAGAACCTGATTGGTATCGTTCAAGAATGTAGCTAGACCATATCTAAAAGAGACAAAATATTCAAGAAGTGAACTGAGATAGATCTAGCTGCCAACACCAATGAAGTCTAGGACCTGAAATTGATATTAAACTCATTGTTTTTAACCAAGCAAGCATTTGATGATCAAGTTCATATCTATAAAAGACTGTCATTTGAAAATTTCTATGGAATTCTTGAATATGGTGAATATGACGTGAAAACTTGGCTAGTTGGTTATGCAATTACAAACAAAGATATTCAAGAATAATTGCACAACTTGTCTATTGATCTAAGGGACTTGGAAAGCGAATTCTTCAATATAAAAATCCGGCATGAAATGAACATGGCGCCCATGATGAGTTACATCAAAGAATGATTGAAAAAGGTTGTCGACCAGATTACCAATGAAGGTCAAAGTCAAGGAAAGCCATAAAAGGACATCAACGATCAAATGACAAGGCATGGGACACCATCATAGTAAGTTGATATTGATTACATTATTCTGTCTTCGTCTACTTATTCTAATAAAGCTTTAACCCATATCTGATAATTCTCTCTTTCTTCTTGCCAGGTTTTGTTGTTTTCCATCGTCGACTTTCTTCTTTCTACAAACTTCATTCTTCTACATATTTGCTTTGTAGTCCGCGACAGTCCCAATTGGAGTCATTCTGGCAAACACATTTTTATTTCACAGAATATGTACTGAACTATAGCTTTTTTTACAAATTCGAAGACAATTCTTTTTGGGAAATATTCTCAAATGTATTTTGTGACCTAGTTTATCTGAATATAAATATTTGGGGTTCTATGCTGATATTCAATGCTTGGTGTTGTTATTTGAAATTTGTATTTCTTCGTAAAATTAACTCATTTCCCTGTACATGTTCATGTTCTATATTGTGCATATATTCCAACTTCCTATATTTCAGAATATTCTTTGATATACAAAATATAAAGTCATATTTTTTTCTCTATTCCTTGTAGTTTTGAGAAAAAAAAATTGAGCCCAAAACACCATTCATATTCGAACATGGTTTACATTTGGACCACAAATAATCTAGTAAGATACATTAATATGGATACATTTTAAATAAACATAAACAAAATCCCTTTAAACTTGAATCTGACTTTCTTGGGCTCCTGGATTGCTCGTGGGTTGATCGGTTAGCGGACTATCAAATCCTCATTTCCATCTATATCTTCACATTAGGAACCTGACCGACAACCGTCCCTTTCAACACTTGGCCAAATATCTCACTGCGACATCCCAACTTAGCGCTATCGCATTCTTATCCCACGTGTTTCGTTATATTCATCTTGCACCCAACACTTCTGTCATATACATTTTTCACCCAACAATTCCATGATAAAAGATAAAGTATAGAAGACGGAAAAGAAGGGTTAATATACTCACATCTGCGATAAATATGCCATTTGCTCGCAAGATATTTTCTACATGTTTCTGGAGAATTTATATACTTATCGCATATACTTGGAAAGAAGTGCGAAGGTGGCGGGCACAAAAATACTCGTGGAAAGCAGTCGGACTAGCTTCAAAATAGGGTGGCAAGGGTTCCTGAGGAGACGTAAGGCCCCGACTATCAAATTGTGTATATTAGAACATTTCAGTGCAAAATGTGTAACACGAAGAGGGTGTTCCTGCCATCCTCAATTCAAATTCATTATGCTTTCACTAGTGACAACTCAGTGCACAACTTTGTTTGTTGGCATTAACAAGCAAATAACTTATTCAACAACGATTTACGAGAGCCCGATCGACCTCTGGGTTGGGGATTGGTCCTATATCGTCACATCATGAGCCCGACTAACCACGTTTCCTTTCAACACTTAGCCAATTATCTCTTCGCGGGGTCGCGACTTAGCGCTATCAAATTTTTATGCCCCTTGTTTAGTGATATACGTATTCAACAACGATTTACGAGAGTCCGACCGACCCCTGGGTTTGCGCTATTATAAATCTTGCACCCAAAACTTCCATCATCTACAAGTGCGTGATATACATCTTGCACCCAAAACTTTCGTACTCTACAATTCGTCACGACTTAATGCTATCGATTTCTTATGCCCCCTGTCCCATGATATACATGTTGCACACCACACTTTCATGATATAAAGTTTGCACCAAACACTTGAGTCATTTACAATTTGACCCCGGTTATAGAGCCCGCCTACTCGAGAATTCACGATCTGAAAAGTGGCTAGGCATCGAATGGCTAGCGGTCGGTCGAAGTCACAATATAAAAGCACAAGCACAAATGTGAACTGGTGTGTCCGCCAACGCGCATTGGGACATTTTCAGAAACATGACAAAGTAACAAGAAGGAGAGAGTAGAGTGGAAAAAAAAATGAGAGTTTGGTTGAGTATAGAAGAGGGAAAAGAAGGTCCAATATATTCAAATCTGCAATAGATAATCCATTTCCTAGCAAGATATTTTTTGTATGTTTCAACTGCGGAAAGCGGTTGGACGAGCTTCAAAATAGGGTGACAAGGGTTCCCGAGGAGACGTAAGGGCCCTCCTATCAAATTGTATATATCGGAACATTTCAGTGCAAAATGTGTAACATGAAGAGGGTATTCATGCCATCTTCAATTCAAATTCATTCTGCTTTTACTGGTGACAACTCAGTGCACAAGTTTTCTTTTTGGCATTAACAAGCAAAAAACGTATTGAACAACGATTTACGGGAGCCCAACCGACCCCCAGGTTGGTGCTATTATATATCTTGCACCCAAAACTTGCGTGGTATACAATTCGTCCACATATTGGAACATGGTTTGCATTTCGACCACAAATAATCTATTAAGATACATTAATATAAATACAATTTAAATAAATATATTTAAACTTGAACCTGACTTTTTTCGAACTCATGGATTGGTCCTATATCTTCACATCATGAGCCCGACTGACCGCAGTTACTTTCAACACTTAGCCAATTATCTCTCTGCGGGGTTGCGACTTAGCGCTATCGAATTTTTATGGCCCCTGTTCTGTGATATTTCTGTACTCTACAATTTGTCGCGACTTAGCGTTATCGATTTCTTATACCCCCTATCCGTGATATACACGTTGCACACAACACTTCTGTGATATAAATTTTGCACCAAACACTTGCGTCATTTACAATTCGACCCCGGTTATAGAGCTCGCCTACCCGGGAATCCGCAATCTGAAGAGTGGCTAGGCATCGAATGGCTACCAGTTGGTCGGAGTCACGATATAAAAGCACAAGTGCAAATGTGAACCGGTGTGTCTGCCAACGCGCATTGGGACATTTTCAGAAAAAACGACTAAGTAATGAGAAAGAGAGAGTAGAGTGGAAAAACAAACGGGAATTTGGTTGAGTATAGAGGAGGGAAAAAAAGGTCCAATATATTCAAATCTGCAATAGATAATCCATTTCCTAGCAAGATATTTTCTGTATGTTTCAACTGCGGAAAGCGGTTGGACGGGCTTCAAAATAGGGTGACAAGGGTTCCCGAGGAGACGTAAGGCCCTGCCTGTCAAAATTGTATATATCGGAACATTTCAGTGCAAAATGTGTAACACAAAGAGGGTATTCATGCCATCTTCGATTCAAATTCATTCTGCTTTTACTGGTGACAACTCAGTGCACAGGTTTGCTTATTGGCATTAACAAGCAAAAAACATATTGAACAACGATTTATGGGAGCCCAACTGACCCTTGGGTTGGCGCTATTATAGATCTTGCACCCAAAACTTACAGCCTCTACAGTGCCTCCATATACATCTTGCATCCAAAACTTCTGTGGTCTACAATTCATCCACATATTGGAACATGGTTTGCATTTCAACCACAAATAATCTATTAAGATACATTAATATAAATGTAATTTAAATAAATAAATTTAAACTTGAACCTAACTTTTTTCGAACTCGTGGATTGGTCCTATATCATCACATCATGAGCCCGACCAACCGTAGTTCCTTTCAACACTTAGCAAATTATCTCTCCGCGGGGTCGCAACTTAGCACTATCAAATTTTTATGGCCTACGTTCCGTGATATTTCCATACTCTACAATTCATCACGACTTAGCGCTATTGATTTCTTATGCCCCCTGTCCCGTGATATACATGTTGCACACAACACTTCCGTGATATAAATTTTGCACCTAGCACTTGCGTCATTTACAATTCGACCCCAGTTATAGAGCCTGCCTACTCGGGAATTTGCAATCTGAAAAGTGGCTAGGCATCGAATGGCTAGCGGTTGGTTGGAGTCATGATATAAAAGCACAAGAGAAAATGTGAACCGGTGCGTCCACCAATGTGCATTGGGACATTTTCGAAAAAACGACTAAGTAACGAGAAAGAGAGAGTAGAGTGGAAAAACAAATGAGAATTTGGTTGAGTATAGAAGAGGGAAAAGAAGGTCCAATATATTCAAATCTACAATAGATAATCCATTTCCTAGCAAGATCTTTTATGTATGTTTCAACTACGAAAAGCGGTTGGACGGGTTTCAAAATAGGGTGACAAGGGTTCCCGAGGAGACGTAAGGCCCCGTCTGTCAAATTGTATATATCGGAACATTTCAGTGCAAAATATGTAACATGAAGAGGGTATTCATGCCATCTTCGATTCAAATTCATTATGCTTTTACTGGTGACAACTCAATGCACATGTTCGCTTGTTGGCATTAACAAGCAAAAAACGTAATGAACAATGATTACAGGAGCCCAACCAACCCCCGGGTTGGTGCTATTATAGATCTTGCACCCAAAACTTGCGTCATCTACAGTTCCGCCATATACATCTTGCACACAAAACTTCCGTCATCAATAAATCATCCACATATTGGAACATGGTTTGCATTTCGACCACAAATAATCGATTAAGATACATTAATATAAATACAATTTAAATAAATATATTTAATCTTGAACCTGACTTTTTTCGAACTCGTGGATTGGTCCTATTTCGTCACATCATGAGCCCGACCGACCGCAGTTCCTTTCAACACTTAGCCATTTATCTCTACGTTGGGTCACAAATTAGCACTATCGAATTTTTATGCCCCCTATTCCATGATATACATATTCAACAACGATTTACGGGAGTCTGATCGACCCTCGGGTTGGCGCTATTATAAATCTTGCACCCAAAACTTCCGTCATCTATAAGTGTGCGATATACATCTTGCAGCCAAAACTTCTGTACTCTACAATTCATTGCGACTTAACGCTAGCGATTTCTTATGCCCCTTGTTCCGTGATATACATGTTGCACACAACACTTCCGTGATATACATTTTTCACCAAACACTTGAATCATTTACAATTCGACCCCAGTTATAGAGCCCGCCTATTCGGGAATCTGCGATCTGAAAAGTGGCTAGGCATCGAATGGCTAGCAGTCGGTCGAAGTCACGATATAAAAGCACGAGCGCAAATGTGAACTGGTGCGTGCACCAACGCGCGCATTGGGACATTTTCGGAAAAAAATGGCTAAGTAACGAGAAAAAGAGAATATAGGTGAAAAACAAACGGGAATTTGGTTGAGTATAGAAGAGGGAAAAAAAGGTCCAATATATTCAAATCTGCAGTAGATATCCCATTTCCTAGAAAGATCTTTTCTGTATGTTTCTAGAGAAGTTGTATACATATTGCATATACTTGGAGAGAAGCATGAAGGTAGCAGGCACAAGAAACAACAACTAGAAATTGGAAATTTCCTGAACCCGCGAACTCGACGATCCGTAAAAGAGATGTCAAGAAATGGTCAACTGCGGAAAGAGGTCGGACGGGCTTCAAAATAGGGTGACAAGGGTTCCCAAGGAGACGTAAGGCCTTGCCTGTCAAATTGTATATATCGGTACATTTCAGTGCAAAATGTGTAACACGAAAAGGGTATTCATGCCATCCTCAATTCAAATTCATTCTGCTTTTATTCGTGACAACTTAGTGCACAGGTTCGCTTATTGGCATTAACAAGCAAAAACCGTATTCAACAACGATTTACGGGAGCCCGACCGACCCCCGAGTTGGCGCTATTATAGATCTTGCACCCAAAACTTGTGTCATCTACAGTTCCGCCATATACATCTTGCACCCAAAACTTTTGTGGTCTACAATTCGTCCACATATTGGAACATGGTTTACATTTGGACCACAAATTATCTATTAAGATACATTAATATAAATACAATTTAGATAAATATATTTAAACTTGAACCCGACTTTTTTCGAACTTGCACCCAAAACTTTTGTACTCTACAATTCGTCACGACTTAGCGTTATCGATTTCTTATGCCCCCCTATTCCGTGATATACATGTTGCACACAACACTTCCGTGATATACATTTTGTACCAAACACTTCTGTCATTTACAATTCGACCCCGGTTCACAAAACTTTCAAACCATTTATCACTCTCTTCAATTCCCGCTACATTTATGCCCTTTCCAATGCACATTTGTTATGCTTTTACTATCGACTTTTACTATCGACAACTCACCATATAGGTTCGCTCATTGGCATTAATAAGCAATATACAGGAGTCTGACCCACTGCCATTGCTTTTCATACCTGGTTGTCGGGTTGCCATAACCGAACTTTCCTTCCCCCTTTTACGTGATATACATCTTGCACCCAAAACTTTGGTGATCTACAATTCCATAGTTTTCCAACTTTATAGCAGCCGAATCTCCGGGTTAGCGCTATTATAGATCTTGCACCCAAAACTTTCGCCATCTACAATTCACATGGATTATGCTTTCACTAGTAACAACTCAACTCACGTGTTCGAAACAGATTGGCACTGCTTTGCTTACTCACAACTCGCCATACAAGTTTTCTTAACAACATTACTCCACTCTCCCCATTTTCCAAAATTTACCTTATAAGCTACTTGGCGGAGACTACACTGCCATACGACACTTGTTATAGTAGTCTTTTAAAATTCAAATAAAATTCATAAACATTCTATAAAATTAATTTGAGGTTGAGCCAAAATTAATTTATATAAACAAAACCTAAAGCATCATAAATAGAAAATGCATTTATCATAACATTTTTATAATTCAATTAAAGTTTATAAATGGTTAATTTGTAGTGTAGCCAAAACTCATTAGATTTTATTACGTCGAAAGGCGTACACCTATTGACAATGGGCACAATTAATGATCTTTTAACCTTATTTAACCTTAAACCCTAATCTGATGGCTATGCATTGAAGATGCTGGCATATTCTTAGTCATCCTCCAAAATCAATGGGTCAGATTTATTGTTCATAACTTTCTTGCATTTATCAAGGCATCTGTTAACATGTTTACTTTTTAACATTTACCTAATCACATTAAAAAATTACTATAAGGATATGTAATTGCCACGTTTAAATGATTAAGTAGGATTAAACCGTGGCATCTAAATTAATGCCCACGTTCTGCTTCTGAACCGACCGTTTGATGCCCACGCGTTCCATTTATCAACCTAATGCAGCCAAACGTTTCATATTACCACAAACAGATTACCACAGACGTTCTATATTGGGGGCACGCGTTCTCAGCCAATACCTTTCGACATTCTCAACTGCGAGTTAACGATTGTGCTAGTAAATACCACATTCTTACCTGTCATTATTTCCACTCACATTTAAACATTGTTTTTTATCATTTTGAAATAAATTTATAATATTAAATCATAAATTATTATATTACATCATAAACTATGATCATAATAAACCATATAATTTATAAGAGAATAAAAACAATAAATAATATAATTTAAGATATTTATGGATATATACATTTCAATTAATTTTTATTTGAATTTATTATATATATGGAAAATTATATGATTTGGATTTATTATATATATGAAAAATTATATCATTTAAATTAAATCTAATTCTAAAATATTATATAACAAGTTGTTTAGATTGTTAATTACATACAAATCCA